>SJYT01061338.1:197482-224393 GCA_006410635.1 Cephalophus harveyi | reverse complement strand
TTGGACTGCAAGGAGATCCAACCAGTCCATTCTGAAGGAGATCAGCCCTGGGATTTCTTTGGAAGGAATGATGCTAAAGCTGAAACTCCAGTACTTTGGCCACCTCATGCGAAGAGTTGACTCATTGGAAAAGACTGGGAGGGATGCTGGGAGGGATTGGGGGCAGGAGGAGAAGGGGACGACCGAGGATGAGATGGCTGGATGGCATCACGGACTCGATGGACATGAGTCTGAGTGAACTCCGGGAGATGGTGATGAACAGGGAGGCCTGGCGTGCTGCGATTCATGGGGTCGCAAAGAGTCGGACACGACTGAACGACTGAACTGAACTGAAGTTATCACAGCATTGTTAATCAACTATACTCCAATATAAAATAAAAAGTTAAAAAATGTTAAAATAATAAAAAGCAATTATGAAAAAAGAAACTCGTATTTCTTTTAAAGTAGTCTGCTACCAACAAATTATCTCAATGTTTACTTGTTTTTATTTCCTCTTCACATTTGAAAGATGTAAGATGCTTTGTTGACAGTCTTTTTTCTTTGGACAATTTCAGTATGTTGTCCCACTACCTTCTACTTTTATTGTATTTGATGAGATGTCAGCTCTTAATATTGTTGAGGGTCTCCTTGTATGTGATGAGTCATTTTTCTCTGTCCACTTTCAATAGTTTATCTTTGGCTTTCGGTATTTGGACTAAAGTGTGTCTGGGTGTGCATCTCTGCATTTCTCCTACTTTCCTTGGAACCTGCCTCAGTTTCATCATTTAAGTCTTTAGGTGTGTGGATAATATGCTGAGATCAGTGGGTAACTGACGCAGTTTGGAGCATTAAGGTTGAATTATATAGAGATTAAGTCATGAAACTGCTTGTTAGAAAGTATTAGTGTGGACGCAAACAATGTCTGATTCAAGTACCATTCTATACTTGAATAACATGAGTCATGTCTGCTGCGTACAAATCAAATGAGTGCTCTTCCTTCCTGCTGACCATAAAAACAAACAAAAAAATTCCATGTGGCTCCGATGGACGGATTCCAGAACTAAGGCATCCTGGAAACCACCACGCTTTGAGAACTATAGGAAGACCACTCCCTGGACTTTTAAAATTTTACTTTAGTTACTATTTATTTTTGACTGTGCTGGGTCCTCACTGCTGCTTGAGGCCTTTCTCTAGTCGTGACAAGCTGGACTATTCTTTGTTGCGGTGCGTGGGTTTTTCATTGCGAAGGCTTCGCCTGTTGCAGAGCACAGGCTCTGGAGCACTGGATCAGCAGCTGTGGGACATGGGCTTAGTTGCTCTGCGGCACATAGAATCTTCCCGCATCAGGGGTCAGACCTGTGTCCCCTGCATTGGCAGATGGATTTCTATCCACTGGACCACCAGGAAAGTCCTCCTTGGAGTTTCTCTGCGAAAGAAGTAAGTTAGTGATTCAGAGCCATCACATAAATAATAAGATAATATGAGGATGGACTTTCTCTGTCTGCTACTGCTGCTGCTGCTAAGTCACTTCAGTCGTGTCTGACTCTGTGCAACCCCATAGACGGCAGCCCACCAGCAAGAAGCACGGTGGTGGTCATCACTTCTGGTTTCCCCAGTTTTCTGGATGGTTGTCTGATACCAGAAACATGCCAGTCCTGGCAGTCTCCAAGTGGTCACATCCTCCCTTTAACTTTCAGAGACCAGAGAAAGGCCATTCAGGGGAATCAATAAACTTTATTGAGTTTTAAGTAGATCCTGCATGCTCATTGCTTCTTTCGTGTCCAACTCTTTTCAAGTCCATGGACTGTAGCCCGCCAAGCTCCTCTGTCCATACGATTCTCCAGGCAAGAATACTGGAGTGGGTTGCCATTTCTTCTTCCAGGCGATCTTCCTGACCTAGAATCAAACCCATATCTCCTGTGTCTCATGCATTGGCAGGCAGATTCTGTACCACTGAGCCACCTGGGAAGCCCTAAGTACATATTAAGTTTCAACAATTAAACACACGGAAAGGCAGGGCTTCAATCGTTAATCTTTAATAGGGAGTTCAGAAAAATGCCACGACCAGATTAGTTACAAAACTTGCAGGGCCCAGTACAAAAAGAAAACGTGGGGCTTGTTATTTAAAAATTACTAAAAAATATTTCAAGATGGTGACAGCAAATTATGAAATCGAGTTAATTCACAAGTGTTGGGACCTGTGTGACTGCACAAGTCACACACCCAGGAAGCTGGCCTTGCTGCCCACCTAACTTGCCTCAGGAAACCCCAATGTATCAATAAGAAGATGTTTGGCAATTGTTGCATGTGTGCATATTAGTTTATTTTCTTTCCACAACAGCAGTTTCTGGCAAAGTTGTGATTTGCATACAACTTATCTTTCTAGCTCTAACATCTTGGATCTGGCTGTGGCGCTACTGGTAAAGAACCTGCCTGCCAGTGCAGGAGACATAAGAGACATGGGTTAGATCCCTAGGTCAGGAAGATCCCCCCTGGAGAAGGGCATGGCAACCCACTCCAGTATTCTTTCCTGGAGAATATCATAGACAGAGGAGCCTGGCAGGCTACAGTCCAGAGGGTTGCAAAGAGTCAGACATGACTTAAGCTACTTCGCACACACTTACAGCTCTAACATCTAGAAATTGCTCACCTTATGTATTTCTCCCATTTTACCCTCCTGTTGCTAAGGGTGAGTGAGTGCATGTGGGTGTGCAGAGTTGTGTCTGCCTCTCTGCGACCCCATGGACTGCAGCTTGCCAGGCTCCTCTGTCCATGGGATTCTCCAGGCAAGAATACTGGAGTAGGTTGTCATTTTCTCCTCCAGGGGATCTTTCTGACCCAGGGATTAAACCCACATCCCCTGCCTCTCCTGCTTGACTGGTGGATTCTTTACCACTGAGCCACCTGGGAAGCCCACTAAGGTGAGAGGCAATTGTAATTCTGTACTGGAAGTATTTGCTAAAGACTAATTCCTCCAGCTGCTAACCAACCAATAAATATTTTTTAGCATATTTTACTGCACTATCCAATATGGTAGCATCAGTCACATGTGGCTATTTAAATTAATTAACATTGGATTAAATTAAAAAGCAGTTGTTTTTAGTTTACATAGCCTTGTTATAATGGTTACTAGCCACACATGGCTAGTGTAGACCACAATGGACAGCATACACAGAACATCTATATCACTGTAGGAAATTCTACAGGACAGAACTGGTCCCCACATGCCAGCCAGGTGCTAGGAAACAAGGAGAAAGGAGAGATGCTTCTTGCAGACTTCTGTATGGTTTTCAGTGTTACTTGAAATTCCCTGCATGGCCTTTTGGAGTCCCTTGATGTGTTCCAGAGTCAATTTCGATTACTCTGCATTGGAGTAATGCAGCGTAATGTTGGAGTGGCAAGAAAAAGGAGGAACTGATTTGGGGAGAAAAGCTTAGTGAAATTCTTCTTTTTAATTTTTTTTCCAACTTGTGTTTTTTTATGTTTTACTTTTATGTTCTGTTTCCTGATTTCTCAGAGCCTTATAATGTTCCTTTTTGCCTTCCGAGAATTTGTTTTTTTGACAGTTCTGTAATCAGAGGAAATGTGTTCTAATTCTTAAAAACATTTTTTTTTTAATGGAGTCCAGTTGCTTTACAATGTTGTGTTACTTTTTGCTCTCAGCAAAGTGAATCAGCCATGAAGTGAAAACTGAAAGTGCTAGTCACTGAGTCATGTCTGAGTTCACCCCATTAGTTACGTTCACACCGTTGGCTATTAGGGAAATGGAAATCAAAGCAATGGTAAGACAATACTTCATACTCTCGGAAGGCTATCATCCCATGACAGATAATGCAAATATTGTCCAGAATATGGAGAAAAATTGAAGCCATCATTTATTGTTGGTGGGAATGTAAAATGGTGCAGCCACTTTAGAAAACAGTATAGTAGTTCATCAAATTGTTAAATATAGAGTCACCACATGACTTAACACATTCACTCTTCAGTTCAGCTCAGTTCAGTCACTCAATCTCATCCAACTCTTTGCGACCCCATCGACTGCAGCTTGCCAGGCTTCCCTATCTTTCACCGACTCCTGGAGCTTGCTCAAATTCGTCCATTGAGTCGGAGATGCCATCCAACCATCTCATCCTCTGTCGTCCTTCTCCTCCTGCATTCAGTCTTTCCCAGCATCATCAGGGTTTTCTCTAATGAGTCAGCTCTTCACATTAGGTGGCCAAAGTATTGGGAGCTTCAGCTTCAGCATCAGTCCTTCCAATGAATATTCAGGGTTGATTTCCTTCAGGATTGACTGATTTTATCTCCTTGCAGTCCAAGGGACTCTCAAGAGGATCCTTCTCCAAGGATCTTCACCTAGGGTGAGGTGTGTATATAAGTAAAATGAAAACATGCCAACATAAACACTCATTCAAGAGTTTTCATAGTGGCATTTATAACAGACAAAAAGTAGAAGCATGCTAAATGTCCGATATTGGATGAACAGGTAAATATGTGACATATCCATACAATGTAATATTATTTGACAATAGAAAGAAATGAAGTGCTGACATATGGTACAACTTTGATGAACTTTGAAAACATTATTTTGGGAAAACACAAAAGACCCCATATTGTATGTTTCCATTTATACAGAAAGTCCAGAATGGGAAATTCTATAGAGATAAGAAGTAGATTAATAATTGCCTATGGCTGAGGGGGAATGGGATTGGGGAGAAATGAAGAGATACTGCTAATGGATATGGGGTTGTTTTTTAGCATGATGAAACTGCCCTAAAATTAGATGGTGGTGATGGTTGCCCAACTCTGTGAATATTATTAAAAAACAATGAATTGTGCAGTTTCAAATGGGTGACTTTTATTGTGTGTGAAATATATCTTGATGAGGACTTTAAAAAAGAGTAAGCCAGTGCCTCGCATATGGTAAGCATTTACTAAATGTAAGCGGTGACATTTAAAACATGTGTCAAGCACACTTCTTTGGACTGTTTGCCACCTCTCCATAGTGGTGAAATTGAGGATGTGTCCAAATGATGGAAGGTCTGAGAACATGGGGAAAGGGAGGCGGAAAGAGGACTTCTGGCAAAGAAGCCACTTTGGGGCAGGGGAAGGAACGGGAATTCTTTGTGGGGTAGGTTGACTGTTCAAGGGGAAATGTCTACTAATGATTAATCGAAAAGAAATGAAGTTTATCCCCACAACAGGAGAACTTTGGACAAACAAATGCAAAATCTTTCTACTGTGATAAGCAACTGAGTTTCCCCTCCTAACGAGTCTGAGAGTTGGTGAACTGATTGAATTATTATAACATCCTATGTAGTGAAGGGGGACTTCAGAGAACAATGTTTAAGTAATTAAAAGAGTTATATGGTTATTATAAAAGGTCTTTTACAGGTGTCATTGGAAGCGGTATCCTTCACAGCTCCCATCTCTCAGCGTCATCCTCATATTCATGGATGAAGCTCTGTCTGTCATCCAGCGAGCCATCACCAGCATCATCAAGTGGACCCCGCCTCGATTGTTGAAGGAGATCATCTTAGTGGATGATTTTAGCTCAAATGGTGAGTAATCTGATCAAGGAATAGTATAAAAATGACTTTGTATGGATTGTGCTAGGATAAAGGGGTTTTAGCTTAGCTTCCCAGGTGGCACTGTGGTAAAGAATCTGCCTGCTCACGCAGGAGATGCAGGTTCGATTCGCGAGTCAGGAAGGTCCCCTGGAGGAGAGCATGGCAACCCACTCCAGTATTCTTGCCTGGAGAATCCCATGGACAGAGGAGCCTGGGAAACAACAGTCCATAGGGTTGCAAAGAGTCAGACACGACTGAGCATGCACACACACACACACACACACACACACACACGCACGTGCATAGACAGGAAGTTGGGTTTCTCATGGAGGGAAAAGAGAAGGACTATTTATTGACTGTGCTGGGCACATTAATCTTCCCATAGTCGAGATAGGGGATGATCCTCTTGGTCACACAGAAGAAGAAACTAAGAGAGGTCACACAATGTGCTCCAATCACGTGGTGAGTCTGCAGTCATTCGGGCCCATGCACCATGAGGGAGACCGCAGGGAGAGAGGCAGGTCCAAAGGAAAACCCCAGATGCCAGGAAGAGATTCAGAATCATCCCCTAGGAGGAAACCCCAATCTTCCTGGGTATTTAAGCCTGGGGAGAAGGGAGCTCTGGGTGCTGAGACTCTCCACAGTGGCTGGGTCTCTTGCTCAGGCCCTGCCCTCTCCCCCAACCTGGTCCAGTTCCCCCTGAGATGACACAGGGAGAAGCGGAAGGCAGTGCACTTGAGTCTTCACTTTATGGAATCTCAGTTCCTCCCTTACAAGCTCTATCCCTTGAGTGACTTACTTCTCCACTAGTTTCCTTATCTACAAAGCACGGATATTGAGAATAATCATGATCTCATGGACTAGAGTGAGAACTAAAGAGGTAGTAATAGCAGTTAACATCATTTATTTTAAATACGTTATGTTCATTAACTATTTGAAGCCAAAGAAAGTTCTAGGCTGTTCCAGACCCTATGTATAACACATCCTGTTCACTTGGGTCAGGAACCTATTTGTATCTTCCAAGGGGACAATTTGTTTGGGAGGGCATGGCGGAGAGAACTGTTGGTCATTCTTTGACTGGTGTCATTGGGGCAGCAATCACCTTCTCTCTCAGTAACCATGGAAACAGCAGCCAGTTTGAGCCTGCACTGAATTATGTATTGTGTTAAAATCTTTTTTGTGTGTGTTAAATTGAGAAAAATGATCGGAAGTCTCTACCACATCAGCCAGAGGAGAAGCTTACTACTCATGTGACTTTAGGTGGTGGCGAGTCTCTCAGTTACTTCATGATGTCTCCAGTGTCACCATCTGTAAAATAATAGTGCTTCTTCACAGGGCTGTTTAGGAATTAACACATGCAGAGTCCTCAGCCCAGGGCTTGCCCCTAGTAAATGTTAGCTAGTATAATTCTCCTTGTCCTCACCATCAATAGTAAGACTGAAATGCTACACATTGACATGAGAGGTGCACCCACTTCCTTTGTTCCCCCTAGATATGAAAGCTTAATTTGCATCAAGTCAAATATTTCAAAGGTCAACGGATGTAAACCAAGTTTTTCAAACATGATAGGAATGCATAGACATATTTTTTAAAACACAGGAGAGAGAGAAGAAGAAACTGTGAGCAGTGTGGAATAGCGAATCTTGTTTGTATATTTTGGAGATTGTTCAGTCATTCAGTTGTGTTTGACTCTTTGTGACCCCATGGACTGCAGCACACCAGGCTTCCCTGTCCATCACCATCTCCTGGAGCTTGCTCAAACTTTTGTCCATTGAGTAGGTGATGCCATCCAACCATCTCATCCTCTGTCATCCCCTTCTCTTCCTGTGTTCAATTTTTCCTAGCATTAGAGTCTTTTCCAATGAGTCAGATCATCACATCAGGTGGCCAAAATATTGTAGCTTCAGCCTCAGCATCAGTCCCTCCAGTGAATATTCGGGACTGATTTCCTTTAGGGTTGACTGGTTGGATCTTCTTGCAGTCCAAGGGACTCTCGAGAGTCTTATCCATCACCGCAGTTGAAAAGCATCAATTCTTTGGCACTCAGCATTCTTTATTTTGGGGATAAACTTGTTAGATAGAAGCTGAAAAGCAGGTTCATCTGGGCATTCCATCCCAGTTGAGCCCCAGCAGGTCCAATAGGAATATCTAAAAGAAGAGGAAACAATTTCATTTGTTTCTGTGCTCTCCATAAAGTCTTGAGACTTTAGCTGTGAGGACGATGTTCCAGGCTGTATCTGCAATGTCTGTCCATCAGCAACCCTATGTTAGTTAGGTCAGGTGGGTCCCATTCATTAAAAAAAAATTTTTATTGGATTATAACTGCTCTACAATGTTGTGTTGGTTTCTACTGTACAGCAAAGTAAATCAGCTATATCCCCTCTCTTTTGAATTTCATTCCCACGTAGGTCACTGCAGAGCACTGAGTTCCCTGACCCAGGGATCAAACTCATGTCTCCTGCATTGCAGGCAGATTCTTTACTGTCTGAGCCACCAGGGAAACCCCAGGTTCTCATTAGTTACTTATTTTATATGTAGGGTAATAGTGCATATATGTCAATCCCAATCTCCCAGTTCATCTTACCCACACTTTCTCTCCTTTGTGTCCATGTTTCTTCTCTATTTGTGTCTCTATTTCTATTTTGCAAATAAGATCATCTATATTATTTTTCTAGATTCCACATTATGTGTTAATATGATATTTATTTTTCTCTTTCTGACTTTCTTCATTCTGTGTAACAGTCTCTAGATCCGTCCATGTCTCTGCAAATGACACAACTTCATTCCTTTTTATGACTGAGTAATATTCCATTGTATATATGTACCACATCTTCTTTATCCATTCCTGTTGATGGACCTTTAGGTCACTTCTAAGTTCTGGCTATTGTAAATAGTGCTTCAGTGAACATTGGAGTGCATGTGTCTTTTCAAATTACGGTGTTCTCTGATCCCATTCATTCTTATAATGATTTCTCAACACACTTAAAGTACCTGTAACAGTGCCTGACACAGCAGTTTTACTGTGCTAAGATAGTTTAACCTCAAGAGAAAGATTAAGAATGGGAACGTTGATTCTGAGGATGGAAGGCAGAGGAGAAGCTGGTGTAGAGGAAGGACTATTTTCTCAGTCAAGGCTGTAGAATTGCCCACCCTATGCTGGAGGTAGTCCAACCATTACGGTATCCTGGTATCAAATTTCTGCACCGTGTTGATTATTGCACTCAGAATTTCTATAGGTGTGCCTTTGGTTGGCAGGAGAATTAAAGGCAGACTTGGATGAGAAGATTAAGCTTTACAACCAGAAGTCTCCAGGACTCCTGAAGATAATACGGCATACCGAGAGAAGAGGTCTGGCTGCAGCTCGCAACACCGGCAGGGAGGTGGCCACGGCTGATGTGGTTGCTATCTTGGATGCTCACATTGAAGTGAATGTTGGGTGGTAAGGCTCCAGGGGCTCCATATGGGGAAGGGGAGAGAGGAGAAATTGTAAATACAATAAGTAGAGACAGGGTATTGTGAAAGTAAGAAAAGTCAATACCAGAACTTAAGAAAAGGGAAGCTCCAAAAACAGGATGTTTTTATTCAAGGACTTTGGTTGCCTACAGGAAGTAGTCTAGAAATAAAACAATAGGCTTAGAATATTGACAACTGAATAACAACCCTGACTATGCCAGATATTTTGTGACTTTGAATGAGTCACAACTTAGGGCTTCCCTTGTGGCTCAGCAGTGAAGAATCTGCCTGCCAATGCTGGAGATGCAGGTTCGATCCCTGGCTTGGGAAGATATCCTGGAGTAGGAAATGGCAACACACTCCAGTATTCTTGCCCGAATCCCCAAGGACAGAGGGGCCTTGTAGGTTACAGTTCATGGGGTCGCAAAAGAGTCAGACATGACTTAGCAACTAAACAAACAAATTACTTTATCTGTAAAATGAAGAGACTCAGGTTCAGTTCATTTGCTCAGTCATGTCCAACTCTTTGTGACCTCATGGACTGCAGCATGCCAGGCTTTCCTGTCCATCACCAACTTCCGGAGCTTGCTGAAACTCGTGCCCATTGAGTCAGTGATGCCATCCAACCATCTCATCCTCTGTTGTACCCTTCTCCTCCTGCCTTCAATCTTTCCCAGCATCAGGGTCTTTTCCAATGCCAGGTGGCCAAATTATTGGAGCTTTAGCTTCAGCATCAGTCCTTGCAATGAGTATTCAGAATTGATTTCCATTAGGATTGGCTGGTTTGATCTCCTTGCTGTCCAAAGGACTCTCAAAAGTCTTCTGCAGCATCACAGTTCAAAAGCATCAGTTCTTTAGCACTCAGCTTTCTTTATGGTCCAACTCTTACATCCATACATGAAGAGACTACCTTTTGGTAATTCTTAAGGTTTTCCCATGAAGTTACATGATACGAAGAGCTGTGTTATTCAAAGAATGTGGGGAATCAGATAGTAAAGAGATGTTATTTTGGAAGCAGGGAGACTCAAGAAGTAAAGCAAATTCAGGCAGATACTGATAACGCTGCTCACAGTGGTTGGGTTTGGTGCTTGGGTACCCCAGTTTCAAATGTGCTCTTGACTGGGGTCAGCTGCCAGCATTCCCAGCTATTTCTCAAACCTGCAGATTCTTGGGACTCTGGAGAGTTCTGCCCACTAGCCAGTGTGGCCTGAGTGAAGAAGTTGGTCAGGGTCAGGACAAGGGGATGGGATGGAGCAGCTTTGTCTGCTGGCTTTGGCTGTTATCCTCAAATCCCACCTGGGTCTGTTACACACCCTTCTTGCAGGGCTGAGCCCATCTTGGCTCGGATTCAGGAAGACCGCACTGTGATCGTGTCTCCTGTGTTTGACAACATTCTTTTTGACACCTTTGAACTGATTAAATATGCACTGGCGGTTGACGGGTTTGATTGGGAACTCTGGTGCCGCTATGATGCACTGCCGAAAGACTGGGTTGATCTCCACGATGTCACTGCTCCCGTGAGGTCAGTCTGCATGAGCTCGGGAAACTTGATTAGTCTGGGCGAAGTCAGGGATGGACATTCTGGGCTTTGTTTGTCCTTGGTGGTAGTCTTAGGAGTGGGGTGAGAGGAGCAGAGGAGTTGGGGTGAAGGACAGGGTAGAGAGAAAAAAAGAAGCCGATCTCATAACTGACAAGGACCTACTGTAGAGCACATGGAACTCTGCTCGATGTTATGTGGCAGCCTGGATGGGAGCGGAGTTTAGGGGAGAATGGGTACATGTCTGTGTATGGCTGAGTCCCTTCACTGTTCACGGGAAGCTATCACAACGTTGTTAATTGGCTATACCCCAATACAAAATGAAAGGTTAAAAAAAGAGCTGATCCCAGAAAAGAAATCACAGATACTTTGGCTATTTAAGGAATTTTAAGCAAAATAAAGCAAAGTGTATAATGTTTTAGAAAATATTTCAGCCCCTTTAAGGATTTATCAGGCTATGAAGTAGGGATACCAAGATGGATTTCAATATAATCTGAGACGGGAAGGCTCCATGCACTTAGTTCAGCCTGAGGGTTTGGGGAAAGCCTTCAGGATAAGAAGAAGCTTTGGTAGAGAGAGTTTCAAAATCTACATCATCATTGAGGTTCCTACCCATCACCTTCATCCTGACATTCCGCGTCTAGGATTAGTGACTCTCTTGCCGTGTGCTCCACAGAAGTCCTTCCATCATGGGCATCCTGGCTGCCAACAGGCTCTTCTTGGGAGAAATTGGCTCTCTGGATGGTGGGATGCTGACCTATGGAGGAGAGAATGTGGAACTTAGCCTGAGGGTAGGTACGTTTCCATTCTCATTATGGGACAAAGCAGAAGAGTAAGGTAGAGGATCTCTGGAACCTTGGAACAAGGATGGATGCCATCCTTGGCTCAAGAGGTGAACAAATTCTCATGCTTCCAGGTCTCTAAGGAGATGTTGTAGAACTTCTAGAGTGGAGTTTCTTGGTATAGGTCTGTATAGTCTGGGAGATATTGCTGGGAAGATGGTGTCCCTGCTTTCCTGAGGACTGCCGGCATTTTCCAAACATCTCCTGAGATACACCAACTTTGGGGCGGGTGGTTCTCTGCAAGACCAGTCAGACAGAGACTGGAGTGGGCAGAGGGACCAGAGGATAAAGATGTGTGGGCAGCCAGTCTGTCCCCCTATGGACAGTCAAGCAGCTGACAGGATGATATGAGTTTATGTCCATTTTCTTTCATGATCTGTTCCCCAGTTTTGTTATTGTTTTGTTGTAGGTAAGTCGGTCCAACTCTTTTGCATCTCCATGGACTGTAGCAACTGAACATTTGAGTGAACTGTAGCCTTTCTGGATCTTTTGTCCATGGAATTTTTCCAGGCAAGAATCCTGGAATGTGTTGCCATTTTCTTCTCCAGGAGATCTTCCTGACTCAGGGATTGAACCCTCATCTCCTGCATTGCAGGCGATTCTTTTCCATGAGCCACCAGGGAAGCTCCAGTTTATTTTCCTCCTAAGGACGACAGTGCAGTTCAAATGTGATAAATAACTTGAAATGATTTATAAACGTTTGAGAATTAGAATCCTTGTTTGATTTCTGTGACAGAGGCCAAAATAACAGAGATTTAAATGAGATAGAAATTAATTCCTGTAACAATTTGAACATGAGCAGTTCAGGATTCAGATGACAGTTCCAGTCTTTCCTAGTGGCTCAGCAGTAGAGAATCTACCTACAGCCCAGGAGACTGCCTGCAACGCAGGAGACGTGGGTTTGATCCCTGGGTTGAGAAGAACCTCTGGAGTAGGAAGTGGCAACCCTTTCCAGTATTCTTGCCTGGGAAAGCCTATGGACAGAGGAGCCTGGCTGGCTACAGTCCATGGGGTCACATGAGTTGGACATAACTTAGTGACTAAATTACCACCAGCAGGGTGTTGCGAACCAAGCCTCTTCTACCTCATTGTTCTGATACACTCAACACCACATCTATATTCTCATCGGTATGAAGAGAACAGCTTCTCAGGTGGCTCAGTGATAAAGAACCTGCCTGCCAATGTAAGATGTAAGAGATGTGGATTTGATCCCTGGGTCAGGAAGATCCCCTGGAGGAGAGCATGGCAACCCACTCCACTCATTCCAGGCTCCTTTGTCCATGGAAATCTCCAGGCAAGAATATTAGAGTGAGTTGCCGTTCCCTCTGAAGAGTCATTCTTCCCTTTTCTTGATAAAACAGTTTATCCATATTCAGCTTCTGTGGTTTGTGCGTGTGGCCATTTGTCCTTCAAACCTCTAAGCATTTGCTAGTATGTACATTTCTCTAGGAACAGACCTTGGAGAACATCAGAGCTGCATGTGATGTTTTATTCTGACACCTAGAGGCCACGGCCGTGATGGTGCACCTGGATGTGTATAGACACAAATGGAGTTTCGGTCTGATGGGAGAGAGAGTACACCCACCCTGGTTCAGCAACTTGTGTATGCCTGGCACTGTGCCAGAGCATCACAGAATCCTTCTGGCTTTTGTCATTTCTTAGCTGGTAAGGGTGGACCCATTATCTTAATGGGGATAATCATAATACCTACGTGGTGAGGGCTAACTTCCTGAAAAATATCAGGATGGTTTGTGATGCAAAGTAAGCTACTATAATCAGAAACTTCCTGTTTCTTTTCGTGTGTTTCAGAGAAAGAGGGAGGGAGTGGACGGTGAGTGGGTGGGGGGACATCTGGCAAGTGGGAATAAATTGAGACAGAAAAATCTGAAAGCTGTTGGTCTAGGATAACCCCTCCCAAGGTTTTTAACTGAGCCACTGGACCTGAGATGTTCAGGGATTTGCAGACATGAGTGCGGTAGGTTGCTAACTGCTGCTGGAAGGGCTTCCCTGGAAGCTCAGACAGTAAAGAATTCTCCTGCAATGCTGGAGACCTGTGTGCAATCCTTGGATCGGGAAGATCCCCTAGAGCAGGGCATGGCAACCCACTCCAGTATTCTTGCCTGAGTTCCCATGGACCGAGGTGCCTGGTGGTCCGCAGTCCATGGAGTTGCAAAGAGTTGGACACGACTGAGTGACTAAGCATAGTAACTGGACCGGCTAGTATTTCCCAGAAAATGCAGCTCACTTGGACATCCGTGAAGAGAACACACTCATCACTAGACGTATCTTCTCCAGGGATGGAGTGGTAGATCTGGTTCTACTAGTTCTATCGTCTACTGGGACAAAGACAGTATTTTAAAATATTTTAAGCCACATATTAGAATGTATGGACTGACAAGTATGTGTGTATCCATCAGGATAAGAAGAAAGAATGTTTACGACTAGATCCTAAGTCAGGGTGTCTCTTGGTCAAGAATTACCTGTATTAGTTATCAATTGCAGTGTAACAAAATTATCACAAACTTAGTGGCATAAAGCAAGATCCATTGATTATCTCACAGTTCCTGTGGGCCAGAGCCCATGCCTTGTGGGATTTCTGGAGCTTCTGAGTGACAGGAGAGAAGCAGTTTTGGAGGCTCATAGAGACAGGTAGAAGGACTGAATTTACACTCTATTAAAAAAAATTTTTTTTTAATGGGGACCATTTTTTAAGTCTTAATTGAACTTTTTACAATATTGCTTCTGGTTTATGTTCTGGATTTTTGGTTACCAGGCATGTGGAATCTTAGTTCCCCGACCAGGGATCAGACCTCACCCCCTGCAGTGGAAGCACGGAGTCTTAACCACTGGACTGCCAGGGAAGTCCCTACACTCTTTAAAAAGTGTTTCCAAAGAGTGGTGTCCCTGTCAACAGGCTGTGCTCTGAACGTCTGTGTGTCCAGCTTGCCCGGGCGATTTTGTTTTTCCTTCCCTTTCAGGTATGGCAGTGTGGAGGTAGAATTGAGGTCTTGCCCTGCTCCCGAGTTGCCCACCTGGAGAGACACCACAAGCCCTACTCTCTAGATCTGAGAATTCCTTTGAAGCGGAATGCCCTGAGAGTGGCTGAAATCTGGATGGACGAGTACAAAGACATGGTCTACATGGCCTGGAACATACCTCTCCAGGTTCGTCCTGGATGGGACGGAAGCTGAGAAGGATGGAGGAGGAGGAAGGGGTGGTGGTCCTGGCAGGAATGGGAAGGACAAGAGCCCAAGCTTGGTCTGCTCACTGCACGATGAGCCAATGAATCCAAGAGATGAGGTGTTGAGGTAAGGAGCATGACTTTATTCGCCAGAAGATGGCAAAGGAATGTCTCAAAATAGCCATCTTATGCCGTCTGGATGTCCTGTTCTTTTATAGATCAGAGATGGAGGGGAGGAAGGTGAGAAAACAAAGTACAAAGGCCATTAATCTTGCAAACATCTCCTAGGACGGCAAGCCTTAGGCAAGGGGGGGTGTTAATTTCTTCCTTCCTGCCATCCACAGGTGGACAGGGTTATGAACAAAGGAACTTTAAGAGTCAGGCAGAGGGGCAGGATTCTGAGGCATCCCGTTAGGTATGATTATAACAAGAGCAAGGGAAAGCAAGTCAAAGAAGCAGTTTCAGCCTGGAGTCAGAATTGGCTTCTCTCTGCAACAAGGCTGCTCCAGCCCTAAAGACCTGAAGTCACATCCTCACTGTGAGGACAATGGCATCAGCGTTTGTGTCCCAGGACTAAGTTTCTGGCACACACAGCTATCACCATGTAGCTCTGGCGTAAGGTTTATTTTTTATTATTCTAAGTTTACCAATGAAGAAACTGACACACAGAGAATGGAAGGGGAAAAGCCGTTTAAGGTAATAAGGTCCTAAGAGCAGAGATAGGATTCAAACCCAGGAAACGTCTAGATTCTGTGCTCTTCATCTGTCATCTATACCAGGGGATTCCTTGTGGGGCAGGAGTGGACAAGGATTCACTGTCTTAAGAGGAAATGAACATGGCAGTGGGGTGAGGGATGGTGGCAGAAGGCAGCGGAATTCTATTGGACACATGTGAAAAAGGAAAACCTCCTTGGTCCCATCGTTGGCCTTAGTCCCTGAGGCTGATATGAGTTGCTGTCTCTGTCCCTGAGCTGCAGCTCTGGGTTCAAGCATCCTTCCACTTTGATTCCCCACAGATACCACTTCTAGGAGTCTCCTTTAACCTCCCAGTCTTGCTGCCAGAATGCTCCTTTTGGAAGCCTTTCCTGGCCATCATGAGAACCATTTTGTGCCTGATTGACATGAATATTGTCTCAAATAGGAGCAGTCTGCATCAGCTTGCTACTGATGAGATATAAACCTGGATATGCAGGCCTCGAAAGTGCCTTGAGGCCAGCAGAAATTCCAAGGGGTCAAGCTTCTTCCAATTTCCCTGGAAAACTATATATGATAAAGGTTATCTTACAGGGAATCAGGAAAATGCTTGCTTCCCTCCTGCACTATCTGTTTCTCTGATTCCTCAGTGGTAAAGAACTTGCTGGCCAATGCAGGAGACACAGGTTCGATTCCTGGGTCAGGAAGATTCCCTGGAGGAGGAAATGGCAACCCACTCCAGTATTCTGGCCTGAAGAATCCCATAGACAGAGGAGCCTGGCAGTCTATAGTCCATGCGGTTGCGCAGAGTCAGACACATCTGAGCACACCCACATGGTGGAGTCCAGGGTGTTACAGGGTGCAGCCATGTTCCATGTTTTCTTTGCAGAACTCCGGAATCGATTTTGGAGACATTTCTTCCAGAATAGCACTCCGGAAGAGACTGAAATGCAAAACTTTTGACTGGTATCTGAAAAATGTTTATCCTCTCCTGAAACCAGTCCACAGCGTGGTGGCCTACGGAAGAGTATGTTTTATGAAACTGCGTTGCAAGTTTTAAACATTTGTCTGTAAAAGATGAAGAGATCTGAGCCTCATAACTTTCCAGAGAAGGGTTTTCAAAACCCGCTCCCCGCATTCTCTTCCCACCCCCAGCTCCCTCCTCCAGCCCTTTTGGTTTTCTTTCCTCTCTCACTCCCCAGCCTCCCTCTTTTCCTTCTCTCTGCCTCTGGTTCCTTCCTTTGCAAACATCAGCCCTTGCTCTGACGCTCACAGCTCCTCGGCCCACCAGGGTGTGTGGCCTCCTCCCCCTGAATGCGGGTGGAGGAGCCCTTTCTTTACCTGTGCGATAACGGTCTGAGAAGTGGGTGTTCCCATTGTAGCCACACATTCTGGGAAACACACTCACTCAGAAGGACAGTGCAGAGAGTGGAGTGCAGTTTATTACACCGGCGGGCCCAAGGCAGCGTCTCCTCTTAGCCAAGGACTCCGACCAATTTTTGTGAAAACCTTATATAGCCTAGGGACTTCCCTGGTGGCTCAGATGGTAAAGCGTCTGTCTACAATGTGGGAGACCTGGGTTCGATCCCTGGGTTGGGAAGATTCCCTGGAGAAGGAAATGGCAACCCACTCCAGTACTCTTGCCTAGAAAATCCCATGGACAGAGGACAATTATCAATAGGCCTGTGGTCATACCCCAGTAAACATAACAGAATTTATGATTCTATTCAGTTACACAGATAATTAGGGTATTCTTTTAGGCAATGGGGAGTCTAGGTACAAGCTCTGGGGCTCTTCCATCGGGGTGGGGGGGGTGTCTGGTTTTCCAGTTGGTATGTCTTTTCCAGAGATACTGGAAATACTGGGCATATAGCTCCTATATATACTGGGCATATAGCTCAAAGTCCACAGTCCAGCCCAAGATAGAGTCCTGCTTTCAGGATGGAGCCTGCTCTGTCTCCTTCCTCCTTCAGTCCCAGGAAGCGCATCACAGCAGAGTTTCGCTTCTGTTTTGTCTAGTGCTTAGAAAGTGGCTGCCGGGATCTCAAACCCTTGCCCCTTTTGGAGTACTGGCAAAGGTGCAGGGCCCTGGGAGGGTTGGGGAACCTCCTTCTCTGCCTCTTTCCAACCGTGTTGCTGTGTGTTTTGCTCCCTCAGATGAAAAACACACTGGATGAAAGTGTCTGCCTGGACCAGGGAGCTGTTCCAGGCAACACCCCCATCATGCATCACTGCCATCAATACAGCTTCCAGGTATCGTCCTGCTCCAGCCCCTCAGTCAGTCTGTTGTGGCTCAGCCCCTGGCAAGTTTGGACTTGGTGTTAGTGATGGGGAGACAGGAGCTGAGCGGCCTGGGTAACGGGTCAAGGAGAAGCCCAAACTTGTGCTTGTAACTCAGCCCTTCCGAGTTCACCTGAGAGGTCATTCCATCTCAGGTACAAGAAGCATGCGTAGAAAGACTGCACTCTCTATGGTAATACCTTCATTGAAAACAACCTCCAGTCCCTCCCTGTCCTCCTCCTTCCCTGCCCCTCCATCCTCCCGCTGCCCCCTTGTATGCCTTGGAAGGTGGACAGGTGATGCACCCTGTGGCTTCTTCCACAGAGAAGGAAACAGAGGGTTAGGGAAGAGAGAAGCCGAATGGAAGGCCCTCCATGGGGTAGGAGAGATCAGGAGCCACATGGAGGGTGCACCCAGGGGACTTTTTCCAGCTGTCATGCTACTTTGCATGTTGCCCTCATGGGAACCTTTTGAGGTCTGCAGGGTAGATAGCATTGAAAAAAAAAAAAAAAACAATGGAGACATGAAAACAACCAATTTGTCCAAGTTCACAGAGCAAGGCAGGGAGTGACCGAACATTTGAAAGGTTTTCTGGCAACAAGTCCTTAGCTGGGGTTTATAATGACAGCTTCTGAAGTTGAGTTGTGTTGTTTCTGTTTTCCAAGATAAGCTCCCTCCTCCAGTAGGAAATGATTCTATTGGAGCCCTCGTGTGGAAGGAAGCAGGCTAGTGTCTTTTTGTCATGCCTGGCTTTCTTTCTCGAATCAGCTGGGGATGGGGAAGAGAACAGAGGAGACTTATTGTTACCCAGGAATGCTCAAGGCTTCCTCCATGGTGACTGGGTGTCTAAGGGACCCAAGGCAGTCTTTATGTCCTCAGTGAGATCAAGGGCATCCCTTACTTGAAGGTCCATGGCAAATCCCTCTGTTCTCTTGCAGAACGTCTACTATCACCTAACTGGGGAATTCTATGTGGGACCACTGATTGCACAGAGAGATGCTGACGATCGCTGTCTGACAGACCCTGGCAAAGGGGAGAAGCCCACTTTAGAGCCATGTTCCAAGGCAGTCAAAAACAGACTGAACATACATTGGGATTTTAAACCGGTGAGTCACATGTTTCTGTTTCTTTTTAAGATAAATATATTAACGTATAGTCTGAGAGTTGGACCATAAAGAAGACTGAGTGCTGAAGAATAGATACTTTTGAATTGTGATGCTGGAGAAGACTCCTGAGAGTCTCTTGGACTGCAAGGAGATCAAACCAGTCAACCCTAAAGGAAATCAACCCTCAATATTCATTGGAAAGACTGATGCTGAAACTGAAGCTTTAATACTTTGGCCACCTGATGTAAACAAAGAGCTGACTCATCGGGAAAGACCCTGATGCTAAGAAAGATTGAGGTTAAGAGAGGAGGGCAGCAAAGAATGAGATGGTTAAATAGCATCACTGACTCAGTGAACATGAATTTGAGCAAACTCTGGGAGATAGCGGAGGATAGAGGAGCCTGAGGTATTTCATTCTGTAATCTCAACAACAACAAGGATGAACAACAATATAGTCTGAGAAGTTCAGATTTGATCTGGTAGTGTTTTTGAAAGATTGATTTTGTGGCACTGTGTAGGGAAAAGCCTAGAAATTTTTCTAGTCTGAGCATGAAACACTCGGCATAAAATGCTGAGTGTGTTGACCCAAGTGGCGTGGCCAAGGTAAAAAATATTGGAATCTGTTGTAACTTAATTGAGAGTTTGCCTTCTAATCCTAATTCGGTCTTCTTTAGCTATTCTCCTATCCTTTTTTTGAGACTCAGTTTCTTCATCTTGATGATAATTTCTACTTTACAAACCTGTGGAGATGACTTAATGAGATAATGTGTGTAAAGCAATTATCATGGTGTGTGACTCATATAAAGGGTTCAACAATATTAGCTTTTGTGACCATCAAAGAGTCTGGAGCATTGGGTTGAAAACCAACAGGAACTGATGTAAAAGCTCTGATATAACATCACCATCAGTTGACTAAGAACAGGGTAGAGGAAATCCGGCAGAAGTCACACGGCAGCGGCATGAGGGATGTGGCTGACCACAATCTACATGTGAATCTACTGTGTGATGAGGCTATGTTCTTAAGCCACATTGGCAGGAATGGGATGTCCTGAGCGAGAAGGGTAGGTCATGTTTTGTCTGTCAGAGTATCTTTGAGCATCTTGGTGTTGTGTTAGGTTCACATTTTAAGAGACATGGACTTATCTAGCAATGAGTCTTAAAGCTAATAACCCCTTGAGGAATGCTATGGACTGTCTCCAGGAAAACATACATATGTACCTAAAGCAGAGACGTTACTTTGCCAACAAAGGTCCATATAGTCAAAGCTACAGTTTTTCCAGTAGTCACATATGGATGTGAGAGTTGGACCATAAAGAAAGCTGAGCACCAAAGAATTGATTCTTTTGAACTGTGGTGTTGGAGAAGACTCTTGAGAGTCCCTTGGACTGTGAGGAGATCCAACCAGTCCATCCCAAAGGAAATCAACTCTGAATGATGCTGAAGCTGAAGCTCCAATACTTTGGCCACCTGATGTGAAGAGCTGACTCAATGGAAAAGACCCTGATGCTTTGAAAGACTGAAGACAGGAGGAGGAGGGGAGGACAGAGGATGAGATGGATGGATGGCATCACTGATTTGATGGACACGAGTTTGAGCAAGCTCTGGAAGTTGGTGATGGACAGGGAAGCCTGGTGTGCTGCAAGCCATGGGGTCACAAAGAGTCAGACATCACTGAACAACTGAACTGAACTGAAGGTGCACAGTTTTCCTAGTATTTTGTTGAAGACTTTTTTTTTTGTCTATTTAAGTACCAAACATTGGAATAAATGCTACCTAATTTAATCCTTACCCAAATCTTATCAGAGATGCATTACCATTAGCTCAACTTTATCTGTGAGATAACTAGAGCACAACAAAGTCAAACAACATCCCCTAGGTCACACAGCATATCCAGGATTCAAACACAGAATCATATCCATTGCTTTTGCCTCACTGCTTGGGAAGTTTGATTCTTAAAGGGAGAAAAATACTGAATGCTGGTTGAAAAAGATGGTAGAGTTAGGAGCTTTTTTTCCCTTCTCGAATATTAGAACATTTGGATATATTTAAACTCAGTAGGAGAGGAATCTGCCAAGAGGGAGAAATAAGAGAAGGATGTTAGACAGGAAGGGTGTTTCTTCACCATCAGGGATGGCTGGGCTCCGAGCACAGGGAGGCTGACAGCAGAGACAGAGACAGGGCAGTCTTCTGAGACCACTCCTGAGACCGCTCGTGGTGCTTGGGAGGGGGCTAGATTGGCTGAAAGCAAGGTCTTTTGACAAAGGAACAAATAAAGGCATTTAGAGAAGGTGGTTGAGGCGTAAAAGCGTACTGAGGAGGCCTAAACGAGGAGCCCGCAGGAGTCAGCCAAGCTCTGAGGCCAGGCTGCTCCAGGCACTTCTGGGGACAGGCTACTTGGTTAATGGACCCTCTCCAGGAGCACTCTGTGGTCCAGGAATGGGGCCCAGAGAATGGAGCGATGGGAGGGATGGAGGCAGTTGAAGAACGGGAGGGCAGCCCTGAATGACCGATGCTGGATGGATACACCCAGGGAGGTGTGGAGGTGGCCAGCAGAGGGAGACCCAGGTGGCAAGGAAGGAGTCAGGTGAGACTGGGGGCGCAGGGTCATTGGGGGCAGTCTGTGGTTGGAAGAGATGAGAGGCAAGGATAAGGGGGTCAGAGAGGGAGCAGAGATTTGGATGTTCAGTTCAGTTCAGTCGCTCAGTCATGTCCGACTCTTTGTGACCCCATGAACAGCAGCATGCCAGGCCTCCCTGTCCATCACCAACTGCCAGAGTCCACCCACATCCATGTCCATTGAGTCGGTGATGCCATCCAACCATCTTATCCTCTGTCGTCCCCTTCTCCTCCTGCCCTCAATCTTTCCCAGCATAAGGGTCTTTTCCAATAAGTCAGCTCTTCTCATCATAGAGAGCAGCAACCCACTCCAGTATTCTTGCCTGGAGAATCCTATGGACAGAGGAGCCTAGCGGGCTATAGTCCATAGGGTTGCAAAGAGTCAGACACAACTGAGAGACTAAACAGCTTCAGCTCTGCTTGGTGTCAAGGAAACACGTGGGGAGGGGTAGGTCATGGATGGGGAGCAGTGAACTTCTCACCAGACTTCCGCCTGGATGCTGTGAACTCTGAGGATATGGGGAACTGTTTCATCCGGGCACTGAGGCAGATTCCTGCAAAGCGGTGGAGAGCGGGGTGGGGAGTAGGAAAGCTAGGAGAGGGGGACAGGGCCAGGACAGATGGCATGGCCCTTGGTGTCAAGGTGAGCAGGTAAGGAGCAAAGAGGTCGGGGGTAATGAAGGTGGCACAAGGGGGCACAGAGTAGGACGCCGCCCCCTCCTTGGCCCGGTGAGGATGGAGAAGGGCAGAGACGAGCTAAGATCTGTCGCATGTCTTCCACGTCAGGCACAGAGCTCAGCCAGTATTAACCCTGACATGGTCATCTGTCCACATCTCTCTCTTAACGGAGCAAACATTCAACCCCGACTCTTTGACTTTAAAGCCCTCAGTATTTCCAGCAGTAAACCTTGGTGAAGCTCCCACAATGGGGCAGGAACTGCCCCTCAGAGAAAGCAGGTGGAGAAAATCGGCTGAGATTCTTGAATGGGGCTTTTGCTCCTGTCCCACCAGAGAGCCTTGCTGGTGGGAGGGAGTGTCCGGATGAGTTTCACGAGCTCGGTGGTGAAGATGTAGAAAGGGGACCACGTAGGGGACCGCGGTTCTGCAGGCTGCAGGCTGGCTTGCCAGCTGTGCTGACCTGATGCTTCCAGCCCACGAGGGGTGGAGGAGAGCAGAGGAACCAGCCCAGCACTGTTCACTCCCGAGTCTGGGTTAGCTTGCTGTAGGGGGAGGAGAGAAGGTTCTGGGGGATCTAACTCTGCGCTCGGCTTCCTGTCTCCTCTGGATGACTTGCCGAGGACTGAGGGAGCCCTCGGACTTGTATCGGAGCACGGCAGGTAGACTGGGAGCAGGCGAAGGGATGTTCTCCCAGGGTGTGTTAGTAATTTCGCTCTTTCTCCTTCCATCCAGGGAAGAGCCGTTATCAACAGAGTCACCAGACGATGTCTGGAGATGAAGAAGGACATCTGGGGTGGCTGCACGCTTGTTCTCCAGGCCTGCACCACGCAAGTGTGGACAATCCAGTACACTGTCCGAAACTGGGGGTCAGACTGAGGTCCAGTGATGCTCAGAGAGCCTGGGTTCTTGCCACAGCTCCCAATGCTGCTTAAAACAGAGAAGGGGGAGAGAAACTGCGTGTGTGTGTGTGTGTGTTTACTGTAACTTCAGCTAGGACTATCCTGAAAGGTGCAAATCGACCAGTAATTTTTTTAAAAAAAGCCCTCCATCCATCCAGCCCCGCACCCCACAGCAGGTTTCTTTGGATTACCCTGTCTCTCCCACAGAGGCTGAGGGTATGAGGGGACACATATAACTAGCCAGTCCCACTCTGCTCAGTGAAAATAATGGAAAAAAATCCAAGCCCTTAAGGGTCTTCTCTAAGGAGCTTATCACATTTAATAAGCTTGATTACCTGGTTCCTGCTACTATCCCTGAAAATTATGGAGAAAAGGAGGCTTGAAACAGAGTGGCATCGCTTATTGGGACACAAAGAAGGGATTGTAGGTAAATAATTAAGACCAGGGGGTCCTTCCCACTGCCCGTTGGATAAATCCTTTCCTATAGGTGGTGAGAGTACTCTTGCCTGGAAAATCCCATGGACGGAGGAGCCTGGTAGGCTGCAGTCCGTGGGGTCGCTAAGAGTTGGACATAACTGAGCAGCTTCACTTTCACTTTTCACTTTCATGCATTGGAGAAGGAAATGGCAACCCACTCCAGTGTTCTTGCCTGGAGAATCCCAGGAACGAGGGAGACTGGTGGGCTTCTGTCTATGGGGTCGCACAGGGTCAGACACGACTGAAGTGACTTAGCAGCAGCAGCAGCAGAGGTGGTAAGTTAGGCGGATCCGTCTAGGGGTATCAGCTTCCATGAGGTCTTAGAGGCTGGTAGGAGTGGGCGTCGGTGTGGGAGAGGAAGTAGAACGCGCTGTGTGTGCTGCGTTGCTGGGTTTGCCTTTCGAGGACATCCTTTCATCTTTTCACATCAGGGTTACTTGGGTATGATTCTGGGAATCATCAAGCTTCCTTTAAGCATCAGGCAGTCGAGACACTGATAATTTAGCACAGAATTAAATCAGCTCAAGGTTTTTCAAGTAACTTTTTAGAAATGTACAAGTCATATAGGTACAGCTTGATAAAATGTTTTCAGTGACCATACCCATATCAAGGACTAAAATGTTACTGCAATTAGAGATTTTACGATGAGAAATATGAAGAGGATAAATGTTAAGCAAATGTATAACTTCTAGCTTCTGCCCAGCACTTTGAAAGGAAAATGCAATTCATAGCCAATCTTTTTCTTTTTAAAGCATGTGCCCAATAGAAAAATGGGCAAAATTCACAATATTCTTAAAAGAAAAACTGTTTAACCTCACTCATAGGGCAATGCAACTTAAAACTGTACTGAAATCATTTTTCGCTTAATGGTGAAAATTTTAAAGTATAATGGCACATTCTGGTTAGCAGGACTGGAGAAGCAGGCAATCTCATGCTTTAATGGTAGGGATGAAAACTGGTACAACGCTTTTGGGGGGATGTTTGGCATTATCTAAAAATATTCTATGTGTATTTTCTATTTGTGCCACTAATTCCACCTCTAGAAATTCATAGCTCCAAAAACAAGAAAATATTTACATACAAAATAATTCCTTGCAGTGTTAATTGAAATCACAAAATGTTGGAAAAAAAAAACCATATACTCAAAAACATCAGAGAGTGGTCCACCCAGTGGGGTGCAGCTATAAAAAAGAGTGAGGACCAGTTTTTGAATGGATAGTGATTTCCACTGCAAAAGGGGAAAAAGTGAAAGTGAAAGTCGCTCAGTCGTGTCCAAATTTTGCAACCCCATGGACTATACAGTCCATGGAATTCAGCCTTTAAAGTTATGTGCCTTTTAGGCCACGCTTCCCTGTCCTTCACTAACTCCCGGAGTTTGCTCAAACTCATGCCCAGTGAGTTAATGGTGCCATCCAAACATTTCATTCTCTGTCGCCCCCTTCTTCTCCTGCCTCAGTCTTTTGCAGTATTGGGGCCTTGGTCGTCTTCCCAAAACACAGAGCCTGATTCTATAATCTTGAGGGAATATCACTTAAACCCAAGCCGAGGGACATTCTTCAAAATAAATGGTCTTTATATTTCGTGACGTCAGTCATAAAAAGCAAAGACCGACTGAGGACCTGCCCCAGAGTAAAGGAGGTTAAAGAGACAGGACAGGCATCTCTTGTTTGCACCTCCTGATGCTCTTGGATTCTGACACCTTTCCAAAGAGAGACGGGCCTGAGACTGTGGTCAGGTGTCCGGGCCTGGTGGTCCCTTTTCTCCAGGCCCCAGGTGTCATCCAGAGCAGCCTTGAGCATCCCAGTGGTCTTTAGGACAAGCACCTTCCTCATCTGTGCAAAACCTGAGATAAAGGGCCGAGGGCTGGGTCATAACAAACTGAGATTCTAGCACTTCCAAAGTTAATCTCCTCAGAGGGCCCTTTATTTCCCTTGCAATCCATTTTTACAATAGGAAATGTGCTTTTAGCTAATTTCCTAATTTTAAGGAAATTTGTAAAGTCCTTTTCTTTAAAAAAATATCTTTGTCTTTGGTGTGCTGGGTCCCGCTGCGGCCTGTGGGCCTTGCTCTCCAACTGCGGTGTGCAGGCCTCTCAGTGCAGTGGCTTCTGGGTTGCAGTTCGCGGTCTCCAGAGGGCAGGCTCAGCAGTGGAGGTGGGCAGGCTTTTGCCCTGTGATGTGAGGGATCTTCCCAGACCCAGGGATTGAACCAGTGTTCCTTGCATTGCAAGGAAGATTCTGAACCACTAGAGCACCATGGAAGCCCCATAAAGTCCTTTTATAAAGATTAAGTGAAATAGAGTTAGGGCAGTAACATCCTGGCAAAGATTGAAGGCAGGAGGAGAAGGGAACGACAGAGGATGAGATGGTTGGATGGCATCACCGACTCAATGGACATGAGTCTGGGTAAGCTCTGGGAGTCAGTGATGGACAGGGAGGCCTGGTGGGCTACAGTCCATGGGGTCACAAAGAGTCGGATACAACTGAGCAACTGAACTGAACTGAACTGAGTAATGTTCTCGTGAAAAATTATCACTAGAACTGGTGAATAAATCAGCTTCTCATGATTTTCAGTTTAGTTCAGTTCAGTCATTCAGTCGTGTTGGACTCTTTGCAACCCCATGAATCGCAGCACGCCAGGCCTCCCTGTCCATCACCATCTCCTAGAGTTCACTCAAACTCACTTCCATCGAGTCCGTGATACCATCCAGCCATCTCATCCTCGGTCGTCCCCTTCTCCTCCTGCCCCCAATCCCTCCCAGCATCAGAGTCTTTTCCAATGAGTCAACTCTTCGCATGAGGTAGCTAAAGTACTGGAGTTTCAGCTTTAGCATCATTCCTTCCAAAGAACACCCAGGACTGATCTCCTTTAGAATGGACTGGTTGGATCTCCTTGCAGTCTAAGGGACTCTTAAGAGTCTTCTCCAACACCACAGTTCAAAAACATCAATTCTTCGGTGCTCAGCTTTCTTCACAGTCCAACTCTCACATCCATACATGACCACTGGAAAAACCATAGCCTTGACTAGATGGACCTTTGTTGGCAAAGTAATGTCTCTGCTTTTGAATATGCTGTCTAGGTTGGTCACAACTTTTCTTCCAAGGAGTATGTGTCTTCTAATTTCATGGCTGTAGTCACCATCTGCAGTGATTTTGGAGCCCCCAAAAATAAAGTCTGACACTGTTTCCACTGTTTCCCCATCTATTTCCTATGAAGTGATGGGACCAGATGCCATGATCTTCGTTTTCTGAATGTTGAGCTTTAAGCCAACTTTTTCACTCTCCTCTTTCACTTTCATCATGAGGCTCTTTAGTACCTCTTCACTTTCTGCCATAAGGGTGGTGTCATCTGCATATCTGAGGTTCTTGATATTTCTCCCGGCAATCTTGATTCCAGCTTGTGCTTCTTCCAGCCCAGCGTTTCTCATGATGTACTCTGCATAGAAGTTAAATAAGCATGGTAACACTATACAGCCTCGACGTACTCCTTTTCCTATTTGGAACCAGTCTGTTGTTCCATGTCCAGTTCTAACTATTGCTTCCTGACCTGCATACAGATTTCTCAAGAGGCAGGTCAGGTGGTCTGGTATTCTCATCTCTTTCA
>SJYT01061338.1:147986-197311 GCA_006410635.1 Cephalophus harveyi | reverse complement strand
TGAAGATCTTTTTTGTACAGTTCTTCCGTGTATTCTTGCCACCTCTTCTTAATATCTTCTGCTTCTGTTAGGTCCAGACCATTTCTGTCCTTTATCGAGCCCATCTTGGCATGAAATGTTCCCTTGGTATCTCTAATTTTCTTGAAGAGACCTCTAGTCTTTCCCATTCTGTTGTTTTCCTCTATTTCTTTGCAGTGATTGCTGAAGAAGGCTGTCTTATCTCTTCTTGCTATTCTTTGGAACTCTGCATTCAGGTGCTTATATCTTTCCTTTTCTCTTTTGCTTTTCACTTCTCTTCTTTTCACAGCTATTTGTAAGGCCTCCCCAGGCAGCCATTTTGCTTTTTTGCATTTCTTTTCCATGGGGATGGTCTTGATCCCTGTCTCCTGTACAATGTCGTGAACCTCAATGCATAGTTCATTAGGCACTCTATCTATCAGATCTAGTCCCTTAAATCTATTTCTCACTTCGACTGTATAATCATAAGGGATTTGATTTAGGTCATACCTGAATGGTCTAGCGGTTTTCCCCACTTTCTTCAATTTAAGTCTGAATTTGGCAATAAGGATCCACAGTCAGCTCCTGGTCTTGTTTTTGTTGACCGTATAGAGCTTCTCCATCTTTGGCTGCAAGGAATATAATCAATCTGATTTCGGTGTTGACCATCTGGTGATGTCCATGTGTAGAGTCTTCTCTTGTGTTGTTGGAAGAGGGTGTTTGCTATGACCAGTGTGTTCTCTTGGCAAAACTCTATTAGCTTTTGTCCTGCTTCATTCCGTATTCCGAGGCTAAATTTGCCTGTTACTCCAGGTGTTTCTTGACTTCCTACTTTTGCATTCCAGTCCCCTATAATGAAAAGGACATCTTTTGGGGCTGTTAGTTCTAAAAGGCCTTGTAGGTCTTCACAGACTGTTCAACTTCAGCTTCTTCAACATTACTGGTTGGGGCATAGACTTGGATTACTGTGATACCATGGTTTGCCTTGGAAACAAACAGAGATCATTCTGTCATTTTTGAGATTGCATCCAAGTACTGCATTTCGGACTCTTTTGTTGACCATGATGGCTACTCCATTTCTTCTAAGGGATTCCTGCCCGCAGTAGGAGATATAACGGTCATCTGATTTAAATTCACCCATTCCAGTCCATTTTAGTTTGCTGATTCCTAGAATGTCGACATTCACTCTTGCCATCTCTTGTTTGACCGCTTCCATTTTGCCTTAATTCATGGACCTAACATTCCAGGTTCCAATGCAATATTGCTCTTTACAGCATCTGACCTTGCTTCTATCACCAGTCACATCCACAACTGGGTAATGTTTTTGCTTTGGCTCCATCCCTTCATTCTTTCTGGAGTTATTTCTCCACTCATCTCCAGTAGCACAATCGGCACCTACTGACCTGGGGAGTTCCTCTTTCAGTACCCTATCATTTTGCCTTTTGGGGTTCTCAAGGCAAGAATACTGAAGTGGTTTGCCATTCCCTTCTCCAGTGGACCACGTTCTGTCAGCCCTCTCCACCATGACCCGCCCATCTTGGGTTGCCCTGCAGGCATGGCTAGTTTCATTGAGTTAGACAAGGCTGTGGTCCTAGTGTGATTAGACTGACTAGTTTTCTGTGACTATGGTTTCAGTGTGTCTGCCCCCTAATGCCCTCTTGCAACACCCACTGTCTTACTTGGGTTTCTCTTACCTTGGATGTGGGGTATCTCTTCACGGCTGCTCCAGCAAAGCGCAGCCGCTGCTCCTTACCTTGGAGGAGGGGTATCTCCTCACCGCCTCCCCCTCCTGACCTTGAACGTGGAGTAGCTCCTCTTGGCCCCCTGCGCCTGTGCAGCCACGGCTCCTTGGACCTGGGTTAGCTCTTCCCGGCCACTGCCCCGGCCTCGGGCGGGGGGTAGCTCCTCGGGGCTGCTCCTGCGCTGTCGCAGCCTGGCACTCTTGGCCGCCGCCGCTGACCTCGGACGCATGATAGCTCCTGCAGGCCGCTGCCCCTGACCTCGGACACAAGGTAGCTCCTCCCTGCCGCTGCCCCTCCTGGCTTCTGCCCTTGACCTCGGACGTGGAGTAGCTCCCTTTGGCCGCGCTCGTGCGCTGTCGCAGCCGGCTATGACTTTAAGTTGTTATAATTTTAACAAACACGGTTTCCCCCGCCTTCCCCACAAACATTTTGACAAGTGTAGTTCCTAAGAGCAAACCTGTGTCAGAATTTCAAGTCTACTGTCCTTGAAACTATAAAAATTAAATATCTCAATATTACCAGAAAGTTGTTTGGCCTTCCAAACAAAGAGCCTTAGGCAGAAACTCAGATTTATGACAAGGAAGAAATAGGTGTAGTTTTAATTTTAATTGATATAAACTGTTGTCTCAGTATCTCCCTAATATTTTCCTTCTTTCTTTGACAAGTCATCACAGGTAAGCCAGGACTTGTCTTTTCCAAGTACCTTGTCAGTCTTCTTCATTCTTTAAAGTTTCCTCACTAGCTGCTAAATGAGGCTGGGGCTGCTGTTTCCAATGTGTTTTCTATTGTTGTTTAGCCGCTAAGTTGTGTCCGACTCTATGTGGCCCCATGGACTATAGCCCACCAGGCTCCTCTGTCCATGGGATTCTCCAGGCAAGAACACTGGAGTCGGTTGCCATTTCCTTCTCAGGGGAGCTTCCTGACCCAGGGATGGAACCTGGGTCTCCTGCTTTGGCAGGCAGATTCTTTACCACCGAGCCACCAGGGAAGCCAATATGTTTTCTGCTGCTGCTGCTGCTAAGTCGCTTCAGTCGTGTCCTACTCTGTGTGACCCCACAGATGGCAGCCCATTGGGCTCCGCCATCCCTGGGATTCTCCAGGCAAGAACACTGGAGTGGGTTGCCATTTCCTTCTCCAATGCATGAAAGTGAAAAGTGAAAGTGAAGTCGCTCAGTCTGACTCAGCGACCCCATGGACTGCAGCCTACCAGGTTCCTCCGTCCATGGGATTTTCTAGGCAAGAGTACTGGAGTGGGGTGCCATTGCCTTCTCCGAATATGTTTTCTAGCCGAGGCTAAATTGAAGAAGACAGGGTGATGGGTTCCTGTTTTCACAGGTGATTTGTCTGAGGTTGGACTGCAGCCCCAAGTCCCAGTTCCTCCCCCACCCCATCAAGCTACCTACTTCCCTTCCAGGGGCCCTGTTGCTGGCCCATTCCCACCTGACCTGCAGCTCATTTTGAGCTGCACATGAGAATTCTTTACTTGAAAGAATTGCTTGGGAAATTTCTGTGTTTTTCCAAATTTCAAATTTTGAGGAAAACCAGTGGAGAAGTTAGGGAAACAAGAAAAAACTCTATTATTCTCCTTCGAGAATGAAAGCTTTGCAAGTAACACAGAGATGTTACTGACCTGAAGGAATCCATTGAAGTGCAATGGAACATGGGTGCAGGAGACGCTGATACACAGAGTCCAAGGTTAAGGGTGATAGTTTTGGAAACCAGACAGGAACACCCAGAAGAAAAGCAGTGATGATTAACCAGTTGATCTTCTAAGCTATAGCTATAGCCATGTGATAAGTGTGTGTCTGTGACATGCCTGTCTCTAATGGTGAGTGATTTGTTGCAAATAAAATAATAACTAATACATTTTATTAATTTATTAATACATTTTGTGCATTGTATGCTTTCCACAAATCTTATGAATGGTGTTCCAAGAAATAATAAATTTTGGAAGCAAAACACATTTTAAAAAGAGCAATTTCAAAGTATGATTCTGACTAGTGCTGTTAACTATTAATGTCTCACTGGGAAATCCGAATGTTACATTATAATACACCGTGATGTTTGCTGGTGTTTATTTTAAAGATTTTTTTAATTGGACCATTTTAAAGTCTTCATTGAATTTGTTACAATATTGCTTCTGTTTTATGTGTTTTGGCCAGAGGCACGTGGACTCTTAGCTCCCCAATCAGGGATCAAAACTGCACCCGCTGCATTTGAAGGAGAAGTTCCAACCACTGGGCCACCAGGGCATCCTGCTGGTGTTTTCTAGTGTTTGAATATTTTCTATAGACTATAGTTTTCATAAATGCAACTAAAATTAATATTTCTTCATATACAATTTTTTAGATATCCATGAGTAAAGAATATAATTAATTTTAGAAATAATTAAAGAATAGCTTGGGCTTCCCTGGTGGCTCAGATGGTAAAGAATCTGCCTGCAGTAGAGGAGACCCAGGTTCCATCCCCGGGTCAGGAAGATCCCCCAGAGAAAGGCATGGCAACCCACTCCAATATTCTTGTCTGGAGAATTCCATGGACAAAGGAACTCGGTGGGCTGCAGTCCATGGGGTCGCAAAGAGCAACTGACATGACTGAGGCACTAACAAACAATAACTTAAGATTTGGGTGTTACTGAAAACTCCCCCAAATTCAAATTTTTGTTCCTGAACCCTAAAGATAACACCTGTTGATAAACGATTGTGAATAATACCTTAACAGAGCTGGAGCCTGCCAGGTGGTTGCCCCTAATTTATTGTCCAGGGTTTCCATTAAATAGTCAATCAAACCGCGTTTCTCAGGATTTCCTCTTAATAAATTGTCCTTTTTCTTTTTCACCAAATTTTTTTGGCCATATTTTTTTTAAAGCCACTTCATTGAAGAGTGACTGATATGTACACATTTAATGCACACAGTTTAACAAGTTTGGGGACAAGTGTCACCCGGGAACCCATCCCTACTATCAAGAGCACAGATATCCATCACCTCCTAAAGTTTCCTTTAGCCATTATTATCATTATTAGCACACACACCCGTAAGTGTTATCCTCTTAGGAAGATTTTCAGTGTAAAATATAGAATTATTGGTACTTCACTGGTGATCCAGCAGTTGGGACTGGGTTTAATCTCTCGTGGAGGAACTAAGATCCCACATGCCCCCCAGAATTTTTTAAAAATGCAGAATGATTAGCCATAGACACTAGACTGTAGAGGAGATCCCCAGAGCTCACTCATCTTGCATCTTTATACCCATTGACCATCCTCTCCGTGTGTCCCCCTTCCCTGACCCATGGCATCCACCATTCTACTCTCTACCTCTATAAATTTAGTTAGTTTTAGAAAACTAACCTATGACATCTAAAACTAACTAACCTTCTATGACAGAGGATGAGGTGGTTGAATGGCATCACCGACTTGATGGACATGAGTTTGAACAAGCTCTGGAAGTTGGTGATGGACAGGGAAGCCTGGCATGCTGCCGTCCACGGGGTCGCAGAGAGTTGGACACAGCTGATGACCTAACAGCAGCAGCAGATTCTACATATAAATGAGATGATACAGTATTTGTCTTTTTGTGTCTGGCTTATCGCAGTTAGCATCATGTCCTCTAGGTCTAGCCATGTTGTCACACATTTGCCAAACTTTTCAAAAGGCCTTTGACAAAACTACTTTCCCAGAAACCTTTTCTTCTCATGTCCACGTGTCCCTGTGCTGTGGGTGGCCAGGGGAGCCGTGGCCCCATGGGGAGCAGCCTGGATATGGTGTCTGGTGGCTTCCCACGGGTGCACAGTAGTTCTCACGATTGTAACCATCTTCAGCAACTGGTTCCCTGTGACTTTTTAATCTTCCAGGGCTTCTCTCCAGGGCAGGAGAGTTTTGCTGAAGGCTGAATAAAGTCAAATGTATTTATACTTCCCCAGTTTCCTCTGATCCATGCTGGAAAGGGGAAAATCTAGGAATATGAATTACAATGACAGTGGCAAAAAAGGGGACTCTGCATAAAGCTCTAGTATCATAATTTGGGGAACCCCTTTCTTCCAAACGTCCCAGCCCCAGCCTTACGGAGGGATGCCGTCAATGCCTGCTGGAGTCTTTCGTCACTGACTGGTAGAAGGTGCAGGGGAGATGCTATGGATTCTGTGAAGATGTCTCAGGGTGGATGCTCCACACTCTAAGCCATAAGTGTTAGTCACTTAGTCACGTCCAACTCTTTGAGATCCTGTGGACTGTAGTCCACCAGGCTCCTCTGTCCATGGCATTCTCCAGTCAAGAGTACTGGAGTGGGTAGCCATTCCCTTCTCCAGGGCATCTTCCCAACCCAAAGATCGAACCCAAGATTCCTGCATTGCAGGGAGATTCTTTACCATCTTAGCCACCAAGGAAGCCCACTCTAAGCATGGGTCCTGCCATCCTGATGATGGCTTATCTTCCACAACTGTAACCAGTTGCTGGGTCCTGGGAGGGCTGCTGCTCTGGCGACTGCTACCTGCTGAGGCTGCCTTGCTCTGCTGGACTGGAACACTGCATCACTGGGAATTGTTCAGCATGGCTTAGGGATCGGGGGGATGGACTGAGGGGGCAGAAAAGAATTGACTTGGGGACAAAAGGTATGGCCACTGCAAAGCCAGTTTGGGTGATGGAGGACCTGCGGGATGGATGTGCCTGTGTGGGCATCAACAGTACCTGCACGTCCTAGGGCAGTGGATCCTGCAGGGCGATGGAAGGCGCGGGATGGGCAGGGGCTAGTCTTGCCTCTGGTAGCTGCTGCAGGCGCCCCCATGGTGCTGAACAGCCCGCAGGGAGCTCTGGCAGTGGCAGGCAGTGAAACACCAATAGCTGAGCCTGGGGATGGGCCAGGCAGGCACGTGTGAAAGCGCCAGCAGAAGGGGGCCTCTGTGTGGCTGCCGCTGCTCCTGGTCCATTCCCTGCAGGGCAGCTCTGGCTTTCTCACTGTGCCTGAGGTTTCCCAGTCTCCATCCTCAAATCTTAGGACCTTTGCTTCTGGGATGAACTCAGTTCTAGAGGAGCAGGCACTGGCTCAGTTCACCAGTGGTGAACCTGCTCTTGTGCATCTTTCTGTCCAGTCTGGAGGGAGCAAGAGAGGGTCTTTACTCATGGATACTTTGCCCAACAGACCTTTAATCAGACAGGTTGTTTTCCATAGAGGAGTTTTTTTTTTTTTTTTTGGATCCTACCCCAGCCCTTAGGAGACTGAGAAGAGCTCTGCAAAGGGGTAAGACCCCCAGCTATGAGACTCATGACTTCATGGCAAATAGATGGGGAAAAAATGGAAGCAATGACAGATTTTATTTTCTTGGGCTCCAGAATAACTGCAAACGGTGACTGTGGTCATGAAATTAAAAGATGCCTGTTCCTTGGAAGGAAAGCTATGACATACCTAGACAGCATGGTAAAAAGCAGAGATATCACTTTGCTGACAAAAGTCCCTATAGTCAAAACTATGGTTTTTCCAGTAGTCACATATGGATGTGAGAGTTAGTCCATAAAGAAGGCTGAGCACCGAAAAATTGATGCTTTCAAATTATGGTGCTAAAGAAGACTTTTGAAAGTCCCCTGAACTGCAAGGAGAGCAAAGTCCTAAAGGAAATCCCAAAGGAAATCAAGCCGGAATATTCACTGGAAGGACTGATGCTGAAGTTGAAGCTCCAGTACTTTGGCCACCTGATGTGAGGAACTGACTCATTAGAAAAGACCCTGATACTGGGAAAGACTGAGAAAGTGGAAACAGAGGATGGGATGGTTGGACGGCATCATCAACTCAATGGACACGAATCTGAGCAAACTCTGGGAGATAACGGAGGACAGAGGACCTGGTGTGCTGCAGTCCATGAAGCTGCAATGAGCTGGACAGGACTTAGTGAGCAAACAACCTCAAAATGAGACTTGCTTTCTCCCTTGAACTTTTTGGGATTGGGGAAGATTTCTTATAAGTCTAAAAAGAAAAATCCTTAAAAAGGGAAGACATGTCTTCTACCTCACCCTGTAGAACTCCCTGTAGCCAAGTTCTCTCAGGGAGTGAGAGAGAGACAGAGAGAGAGATAGAAAGAGAGAGGTTCAGGAGTCCTGGGCTCGATCCAAAGCCTTAGCAGAAGTAGATCCACTGATATTGATTGGAACTACTTTCCAAGTGGGGACCAATGGCCAACACAGCAGACCCCTGGCCATCTTGAGCTTTTCTAAACATCCCGCTTATGTCTGCAGGGAGGGCAGGGGTGTTTAAAAAGTAAAAACAGTCCAGGATCTGTTCTATCCAGAAGGCAAGGAAGGGAGGTTCTTAAAGAAGCAGCCAAGTTCTCCGTGGGGTGGTGGCTGTGGTTGGGTTGGGCCTCTTTGGGCAAATAGACCAGCTGGCTGGTCACCAACTGACTGTGATGTGGTAGAAACAGCAACTGTTCTGAAGTCCAGCTTGCCTGGGCCTGAGGTGGGAGTGGCCTGGCCGGTCCAGCAACAGAGAGACTTTGTCTCAGACATGCTTGGAATAAGTGCACCCAGTCGAGTTCTTTGCCAAGACTCTCGTCTCTCTCCACTCCATCCTTGGATCCTTTTGGCTCCAGAGGTTCCTGCTTTTCTTGGCCAGGGGCCTCAGAGAGAGACAGAGGTCAGGGTTTGTAGGAGTCTTTTTATTATGGGCTCCTGGTTACAGGAATTCAAAAATTTGGCTGTGAATGCTTATTCCTGGCCAACAATTGGCACCAATGTTATAGCAAGGATCAACTTCAACCCTCCACCCGCCTTGAGTCAAATATGGAAAAACTCCATTTGGCAGTGCTTTCCCCTGACATAGCAGCATGAAGAGAGACAAACATCCCAAGTTTAAAAGGGGGAAACTTGGGAGTCAATCAGGGGTTCTCTGAGACTCTTATTCTGATAAGTAAGACTTTCAACTCTGTCATCACTTCTGATATTTGTGATCAAAAATGACTTTTAGATTAGGAATGCAAATCAGCTCTGAAGACACAGCTGGAATAAAAGAAAACAGTGTATTAAAAGTCCTTTTACAAGGCTCCCCCAGTGGCTCAGTGGTAAAGAACCCACCTGCCAATGCAGGAGATGCAGGTTCAATCCCTGGGTAGGGAAGATCCCCTGGAGGAGGAAATGGCAACCCATTCCAGTAAGTCAGAAAGGGAGAGACAAATACCATATGATAACACTTATATGTGGAATCTAAAATATGATGCAAATAAACCTATCTATGAAACAGAAACAGACTCGCAGACATAGAGAACAGACTCCTGGTTGCCAAGGGCGACGGGAGCAGGAAGAGGGCGGGACTGGGGGTTTGTAATTAGCAGATGCGAACTCTCACACTCAGGATTCATGAATGAGAGGGTCCTATGCTATAGCACAGGGAACTATATTCCAACCTCCTGGGGTAAGCCACAGTGGAAAAGAATATTGAAGGAAAAGAATGTATATAAAACAGAAAAAGAAAAGAAACATCCTCCATCCTGCCTTCTCCTTCAGGAATGCATAGAGAAACAAAAGGATAAATAATACTCAGGTCTTATTTTTCATTGTAAGTATTTCCAAAACACATAAAGGAAAAACAAACAAAAAAGCCTACATCATCCAGCCACTTTCAGGTAATAATTATACATTTCTCCTTATTTCCTTCTTGTCTTTTTTCTTTGAATCTATGTGTCTGAAGATATACATTTTATAAAATTAGGATCATACTTTATACACAGGTGTAGCTTGAATTTTTAAATTTAATACTTTAAAGAAATCCAGCCTTTTTTGCTAGCTCATTATTTCTGAATATAGAGGAGTCTTCTTAATATCTTCTGCTTCTGTTAGGTCCATACCATTTCTGTCCTTTATTGAGCCCATCTTTATAAAGTATGATCCTAATTTTATAAAATGTATCTTCAGACACATAGATTCAAAGAAAAAAGATAAGAAGGAAATAAGGAGAAATGTATAATTATTACCTGAAAGTGGCTGGATGATGTAGGCTTTTTTGTTTGTTTTTCCTTTATGTGTTTTGGAAATACTTACAATGAAAAATAAGACCTGAGTATTATTTATCCTTTTGTTTCTCTATGCATTCCTGAAGGAGAAGGCAGGATGGAGGATGTTTCTTTTCTTTTTCTGTTTTATATACATTCTTTTCCTTCAATATTCTTTTCCACTGTGGCTTACCCCAGGAGGTTGGAATATAGTTCCTTGTGCTATAGTGTAGGACCCTCTCGTTCATGAATCCTGAGTGTGAGAGTTTGCATCTGCTAATTACAAACCCCCAGTCCCTCCCTCTTCCTGCAAAGATGGGCTCGACAAAGGACAGAAATGGTATGGACCTAACAGAAGCAGAAGATATTAAGAAGAGGTGGCAAGAATACACAGAAGAACTGTACAAAAAAGATCTTCATGACCCAGATAACCACGATGGTATGATCACTCACCTAAAGCCAGACATCCTGGAATGTGAAGTCAAGTGGGCCTTAGAAAGTGTCACTACGAACAAAGCTAGTGGAGGTGATGGAATTCCAGTTGAGCTGTTTCAAATACTGATGCTGTGAAAGTGCTACACTCAATATGCCAGCACATTTGGAAAACTCGGCAGTGGCCACAGGACTGGAAAAGGTCCATTTTCATTCCAATTCCAAAGAAAGCAATGCCAAAGAATGCCCAAACGACCGCACAATTGCACTCATCTCGCACGCTAGTAAAGTAATGCTCAAAATTCTCCAAGCCAGGCTCCAGCAATACGTGAACCGTGAACTTCCAGATGCTCAAGATGGTTTTAGAAAAGGCAGAGAAACCAGAGATCAAATTGCCAACATCCGCTGGATCATGGAAAAAGCAAGAGAGTTCCAGAAAAACTTCTATTCCTGCTTTGTTGACTATGCCAAAGCCTTTGACTGTGTGGATCACAAGAAACTGTGGAAAATTCTGAAAGAGATGGGAATACCAGACCATCTGACCTGCCTCTTGAGAAACCTGTGTGCAGGTCAGGAAGCAACAGTTAGAACTGGACATGGAACAACAGACTGGTTCCAAATAGGAAAAGGAGTACGTCAAGGCTGCATATTGTCACCCTGCTTATTTAACTTCTATGCAGAGTACATCATGAGAAACGCTGGGCTGAAAGAAGCACAAGCTGGAATCAAGATTGCCAGGAGGAATATCAATAACCTCAGATATGCAGATGACACCACCCTTATGGCAGAAAGTGAAGAGGAACTAAAAAGCCTCTTGATGAAAGTGAAAGAGGAGAGTGAAAAAGTTGGCTTAAAGCTCAACATTCAGAAAACGAAGATCATGGCATCCGGTCCCATCACTCCATGGGAAATAGATGGGGAAACAGTGGAAACAGTGTCAGACTTTGTTTTGGGGGGCTCCCAAATCACTGCAAATGGTGATTGCAGCCATGAAATTAAAAGACACTTACTCTTTGGAGGGAAAGTTATGACCAACCTAGATAGCATATTGAAAAGCAGAGATAATACTTTGCCAACAAAGGTCCGTCTAGTCAAGGCTATGGTTTTTCTGGTGGTCATGTATGGACGTGAGATTTGGACTGTGAAGAAAGCTGAGCACCGAAGAATTGATGCTTTTGAACTGTGGTGTTGGAGAAGACTCTTGAGAGTCCCATGGACTGCAAGGAGATCCAACAGTCCATTCTAAAGGAGATCAGCCCTGGAATTTCTTTGGAAGGAATGATGTTAAAGCTGAAACTCCAGTACTTTGGCCACCTCATGCGAAGAGTTGACTCATTGGAAAAGACTCTGATGCTGGGAGGGATTGGGGGCAGGAGGAGAAGGGGATGACCGAGGATGAGATGGCTGGATGGCATCACTGACTCGATGGATGTGAGTCTGAGTGAACTCCGGGAGTTGGTGATGGACAGGGAAGCCTGGCGTGCTGCGATTCATGGGGTTGCAAAGAGTCGGACACAACTTAGCGACTGAACTGAACTGATAGAGGAGTCATCTGCTGAAAGACAGACATTTCCAGTACAGGCTTTAGAATATGACTCTGTGGAATGATGGTGTGGGTGAATCTTTCAGGCACAAGTTTTAGGTGGAACAGAGTACTTCCTCTGTCAACCAGGCCAGCACTGGGGCTGCTGCTCCAAGAGGAAGGCAGAGGCAGGTGCGTTAGAAAGAAAGAGTTTTGTTCTCCTATGTGTGTGTTCTCCTAGTTCTGTTCTCCAGCAACTATAAACCCATAGGACTAAGTCTGGTCTGTAATGATGGAGTCAGCACCTCCCAGTTCAGTTCAGTTCAGTCGCTCAGTTGTGTCTGAGGTTATCGATATTTCTCCTGGCAATCTTGATTCCAGCTTGTGCTTCTTTCAGCCCAGCGTTTCTCATGATGTACTCTGCATATAAGTTAAATAAGCAGGGTGACAATATGCAGCCTTGACGTACTCCTTTTCCTATTTGGAACCAGTCTGTTGTTCCTTGTCCGGTTCTAACTGTTGCTTCCTGACCTGCATACAGATTTCTCAAGAGGCAGCTCAGGTGGTCTGGTATTCCCATCTCTTTCAGAATTTTCCACAGTTTCTTGTGATCCACACAGTCAAAGGCTTTGGCAAAGTCAATAAAGCAGAAATAGATGTTTTTCTGGAAGTCTCTTGCTTTTTCCATGATCCTGCAGATGTTGGCAATTTGATCTTTGGTTTCTCTGCCTTTTCTAAAACCATCTTGAGCATCTGGAAGTTCACGGTTCACGTATTGCTGAAGCCTGACTTGGACAATTTAGAGCATTACTTTACTAGCGTGTGAGATGAGAGCAATTGTGCAGTAGTTTGAGCATTTTTTGGCATTGCCTTTCTTTGCACCTCCCAGCCGAGAGCAAAAGGAGCCCCCCACCTTGGAAGATGCTCCTCAACCGAGATGACATTTATTGATCATCTACTAGGTGCTGGGCTCTGGGGGCTGTGAAATGCTGTTCATCATCCTCCAAACAACATGACCACGTAAGCATTATGCCCACACTCTACAAAGGCAGAAAGTAAGTCTCTCAGAGATTAATGTACCAGTTCACGGTCACAAAACTGGTGAATGATCAGATGAGGACCATAACTGGGTTTCCAGGGTGTACCAGGATTGAAAAATATAGCCTTTGAAATAAACAAAAAACATAACTTCGAATCACTTTTGTTAAAACATACCTTTCCTCCAGACTCTATAAATGATATGTATTTATTGAAGAAACATTGCTACCAATCTCTTTCTTTTCTTTGGCCCCTCAGTTTGGAAAGTCTCTGCTTATCTGATTTTCCTTTCTGGGATTTTTTTTTTTTTGAAGATTTTTTATTTTGATGTGTACCATTTTTAAAGTCTCTATTGAATTTGTTACAATGCTGCTTCTGATTAAGGTTTTGTTTTTCTGGCCATGAAGTAGGTGGGATCTTAGTGCCCTGGCCAGGAATCAAACTTGTGTCCCCTGCACTGGAAGGTGGATTTTTAACCACTGGAACACCAGGGAAGTCCCCAGGATTATTTGTCTTAAGGTCAATTGATCACTTTAATTCTACTGTGCTGAGTAACATATCTTAGTGACTGGTTACAGGCATCAGGATATGGAGACTATTGGAGGGGCCATTAATATACCTACTACCATGCCAAGTGGATTTATGTCAGGATTCTGCTTATTCAGCCATCTACTGCAATCTGACATGTGGGTGTGCAAAGGCTGTTGTGAAGGACAAAACAGGAATATTCCCCCCAGACTGGAGAAGGAAAAGGCAGCTGGCCTGAGACTTAAGGGGGTGGGACGAGGCTGGGGGTCCATGCAGAGCAAACAGAGCTTGCAAAGACCTGGGTGGGATGGTGGGTGGGATGGTGGTTGAGATCACCTACACTGATGGAGCATACGGTGCTTCTCCACGCTCTGCTTGTGCTGTCCTTGAGGAGGGGGCCTGAGATGGACAGGTAAGAACGCGCAGATCTTGGGGGACCTTGGGTGCAGTTAAGGTGCTGGACTTCATGCTGTAGCCACAAGTAAGCACCGAAGGATTTCTGAACAGAGGAGCAGTGGTGCCAACATCCTGGCCAGGTATCATTACATTCCAGGGATTCTTCCGTGCGTGCTTGAGGCTTCCTCGGGTTCCTCCTGGGGACCACACACACTCTACCTCTTTCTAAAATGAGCAGAGTGCAGCCCTTTAAGACCCTCTTAACACAACTTCTGGGGCATCCCAGGTAGTGCCAGTAGTAAAGAACTTGCCTGCCGATGCAAGAGACATAAGAGATGTGGGTTCGATCCCTAAATTGGGAAGATTGCCTGGAGAAGGAAATGGCAACCCACTCCAGTACCCTTGCCTGGAAAATCACATGGGCAGAGCAGCCTGGCAAGCTACGGTCCATGGGGCTGCAAAGAGTTGGACACGAATGAGGGACGGAGCACCACCCACCCTCTGGGTTAATCCTGGTGCCTGCTGTTCCTAAGGCTGCTGCAAAGTCCTCAAAGGTGACTCTGCAGAATCTCTTCCCATATTATGTCCAGGACGAGGCTCTGATTATCTCCCTGCTTCCAGTGTCTTCCCCCACCTCCCACCCCCCAGGGGCCAGCTTCATTAAGGTACTAATTAGGACAGCATCAATGAGCTGTAAATGCAGCTGTAGGAGATGATTGCTTGTCTCAGCAGATTTGTTGTTTCTCTGAGAGCAGGAGCAGAAGCAATGATGGAGCAGCTGTGGGATGGGGTGAGAGCACCAGTGTTAGTCAGAAAATCTGCCTGTGAAGCCCAGCTCTGCCACTGAACAGCATCTCACAGTGAGCAAGTCACAGAAATTCAGTTGTAATTCAATTGGATAATCTTTAGAATGGGGGATGTATTAGCCCATCAGGGCCCTCTGTCAATGGAATTCTCCAGGCAAGAATGCTGGAGTGGGTAGCCACTTCCTTTTCCAGGGGATCTACCCGACCCAGGGATCGAACCCACACCTCCTGCATTGCAGGCAGACTCTTTACTGTCTGAGCCACCGGGAAAGCCCTGTATTAGCCAGGGTAGGCAACCAATGTTTACCTACTAGTTTAACTTGATAAAAGTTTATGAATTACTCATAAACCAGCCATGCAGGTGTTCTGCTTAGCTCTCCTCCGCCTTGTGACTCAGGGACTCAGCCAGCCCCTACATTATGGCTCCCTCAACCCCTCCACCCTGCAGTCCTCGGCATCCTCCTTATCTGGTCAACAGATACGGGAAGGCGAGAGAGTGTTCAGGTTTGTGTAGGTTCATGGGCCAGCCTGGGGAGTGACCCACATCCTTTTTATCCACGTTCCACTGGGCCGAACCCAGTCACATGGCTGTATCCACATAATTGCAAGGGAAGCTGGGAAATGTAGTCCAATTGTGTGTCTAGGATGAGAAGGAAATGGTTCACTGCACACCGGTCAGTCTTTCCCCCTATCTGACTATATGGGCAAAATGTTTTACAGAGTTAAATTGCTGATAGATCAGTGCCTCTAGCAGTGCCTTGGACAGGTAAGGGTTGAATGTGGGTTTTTCCCCCATGAATTTTTATTGGAGTATAGTTGTTTTACAATGTTGTGTTAGTTTGTGCTATAGTATACCTACTGTATAGCGAATTAGCTCTATGTATACGTACATGTGGGCTTCCCTGGTGGCTCAGAGGTTAGAGTGTCTGCCTGCAATGTGGGAGATCTGGGTTTGATTCCTGGGTCGGAAGATCCCCTGGAGAAGGAAATGGCAACCCACTCCAGTATTCTTGCCTGGAGAATCCCATAGACAGAGGAGCCTGGTGGGCTACAGTCCACGGGGTCGCAAAGAGTCGGACACGACTTCACTTTCACATACACACATTAGGGCTTCCCTGATGGCTCAGTGGTAAAGAATCCACCTGCCAATACAGAAGACACAGGTTCAATTCCTGGGTCAGGAAGCTCCCCTGCAGAAGGAAATGGCAGCCCACTCCAGTATTCTTGCCTGGAGAATCCCATGGACAGAGGAGCCTGGTGGGCTACAGTCCACGGGGTCGCAAAAGAGTCGGACACGACTTCACTTTCACATACACACATTAGGGCTTCCCTGGTGGCTCAGTGGTAAAGAATCCACCTGCCAATACAGAAGACACAGGTTCAATTCCTGGGTCAGGAAGCTCCCCTGCAGAAGGAAATGGCAGCCCACTCCAGTATTCTTGCCTGGGAAATCCCATGGACAGAGGAGCCTGGTGGGCTACAGTCCACAGGGTTGCACAGAGTCGGACACAACCGAAGCGACTTAGCATGCACGCATGCATAAGTAGTGTTTATACATCAATTCTAATCTCCCAAGTCATCCTACTCCTCCACACTGTTACCTCCTGGCTGTGCATACGTTTGTTCTCTACGTTTGTGTCTCTATTTCTGCTTTGCAAATAAGATCATCTGTACCATTTTTCTAGACTCCACATATATGCGTTAATGTATGCTATTTGTTTTTCTGAATGTGGTTTTTGTGCCCAGGAAAGTGTGTCTCTGAAGAAAACAAACACCCCAGGAAGGAAATGTAAATTGTGGGTTGTGAGAGCTCTCCTCCTTCATGGTTGCTTTAAATGTACCAGGAAACAAGATTCAGTAAGAAACAGTCCATTAGCAGCAGTAAAACATCCTTCAAAGGAAAACTGCATTAGCCTCGGCACCCTTAGGACTGAGATGCTGTCTGCCAGGAGATGCTTCTTCCTGTCTGCTCTGATGGGGTCAGAGTCCTAGGCTTCTTCAGCTTCCTTTGCTGCTGCTTCTTCAATGACTTGCCCCCTTTCCCATCCTCAGACCACTCCCCCACACCCACACTACTTCCTTCATGGAGGATTAATAGGGGCTGACTCAGGAGTGATACACAGGAGATGGGTGGGTTACACTGGACCAAATAATTTAGAGGAATAAATAAGGCAACCTCAGTCATCAATGGCTAAACAGGTAAGGAATCGGCCTGCAATGCAGGAAACACAGGAGACACGGGTTCAATCCCTGGGTCAGGAAGAGATCCTGGAGAAGGAAATGGCAACGCATTCCAGTGTTCTTGCCTGAAAAACCTCACGGACAGAGGAGCCTGGTGGGCCACAGTCCATGGGGTCACAAAGAGTTGGACACGACTGAGTGACTAAGCACACAGTCATCAAAAGGAGAACGAAGTGGCATTTGGCCTAAGAGAAAGGTCCAGACTAATTCAGACGCTTGTGCAAGGGAATATGCACATCACTTGAACAGGAAGCAGAGGGACCACTCATGCTAACGTCTTATAATGCAGGAAGACTGTTTCTTCCAAGTGTTAGGGCCCTAATGCCTTTCCAGTCCCCCATCCCGCTCGGCTCTCATGTCACGATGGAAACTTAATTAGGAATGGAGGACCTTCCATCTCCCTTCCTGCATATTTCAGGACTGCTGATTTTATTAGGGCAAGGATTTATTTTCTTAACACATAAGGTGGAGACTATTTCTTCTCCCTTTTGCCAGTTCAAGCCCTACCTTGGAAAAAGCAGCAGGAAGCAACTACCAAGTGAGCATGCTGCTTTTACAGCCATCTCGGGGGACAGATGCGTCTCCACCAAGTGTCTGGTTGTTGACAGCTGCAGTGAGCTCGGTAATGAACCCTGCGATCCGAAGGCTGGGGGCTGGCTGGGAGGGGCCTTCTAAGGATGGTTTGGGAAGCAAGTCCATCTCTGAAGATGCCCAAGAAGAAGCCATCCAAAGAGAACCGCTGAGCTGTGTGTGTGAGGGCTGCGGGGCGGGCTGTAGAGAGTGATGAATGCAGGTCGTTGGAAAGAAAGGACACAATGAGTTAAAGTGAAACGATGCTTGTGGCTCAGGACTCAGAGCTTTTATCCAGCCACGAGTTATTCCTGCTCTGCTGAGGGTGGGGAGAGGGCTGGAGGCTGCTTCTGCTTTAGAGGGAGGATGTGAAAGAGAAGAGGGTGCTGGGCTGGGGCTCAGGGGGCAGACTGAAGGTTAAGGCTCGCTCCGCTCAGGAGCCAGAGGAGAGCAGAGGAGGAGGAGCTGAAGAAGGTGCCTGGTGGTGAGTAGAGAACCCAGGACTCAGGATCTCTGTCCTAGAGGTCCCAGGGTCCCTGTACTTGGGGTGAGGACCAAAGGGAGTTGATGGGTGAAGGCACTGGGTGAAAGAGCTCTGTCTGCTCTTCCCTTTGACTCTTTTCCTGGTGGTGGATCTCCTCTGGAAAGGGGGTCCCCATGTGTGTTGTTCAAAGCCTGGATTTGGGGACTTCTTTGGTGGTCCAGTGGGGTTTCAATGGCAGCTCAGTGATAAAGAATCCACCTGCAAGGTAGGAGACACAGGAGACACGGATTCGATCCCTGGGTTGGGAAGATGCCCTGGAGGAGGAAATGGCAACCCACTTCAGAATTCTTGCTTGGAGAATCCTATGGACAAGAGGGGCCTGACGGGCTACAGTTCATGGGGTCGCAAAGAATCAGGCGTGACTGAGTATGTACACAGGTATTACACACTGGTGGTCCAGTGGCTAAGACTCCACATTCCCAATGCAGGGGGCCTGAGTTTGATGCCTGGTTAGGGAACTAGATCCTACATGCTACAGCTAAAATATCCCTCATTCTGTGACTTAAAAAAATCCTGCAACAAAGACCTGGTGCAGCCAAATAAATAAATAAATATTAAAAAATTTTTTTCTTAAAAAAGCCTAGGTTTGAATTCCAACTCAACCATTTGTCAACTTGGTGAACTTGGAGAAGTTTGTTAAACTCTCTGAGCTTCAAAGAACAGTGAGGATTAAAAGAATAATGTATGTAAAACCCTGACAGTGTCTGGTTCATAGCAATCATTTGTCAAAGTTAACTGATGCTGTGAAAAATTCTTAGTTTGATCAAGGAGATGAATGTGGGAAAGACATCCCAGACAGTGTGATAGAGCTGTCCTCACGCAAATAGAAATCTGAAGGCATTTTTCATGAGGTTTGCCCCCATTTGGAGTTCAGAGACCTGGGCTCTAGCTATGGTGCCACCACTGACAAGCTGTGCCACCTGGAGCCTCTCAAGAGCAGGCCCTCCTGTTAGAAATCAGGAAGACACTGAGGGTTTTCTTGGCTGCATGGGGTTCCATGGGAGTCATCAGAAAAACTGGGGACAACTCATGAAAGGCAAGAGTCTAGGCAAACATGAAGGGTCACAGGTGGGTGAGCTGGGAGCAGAGACAAGATGACTAGGGCATGAGAGATAGAAGAGGAGAGAGAGAATGTACTAGAAGCTCTGGTAACCATAAGATTGTTTTGAGTCAGTTCTAGTGAGGTGGAGGAACCTAGTGCCTGTTATACAGAGTGAAGTACGTCAGAAAGAGAAAGTCAAATATCGTATATTAACACACGCATATATATAGAATCTAGAAAAATGGTATCGACAAACTTATTTATAGGGAAGGAATGGGAGCACAGATGCGGAGCAGAGACTTGTGGACACAGTAGGGGAGGGAGAGAGTGGGATGAATGGAGAAAGTAGCATCAACAAAGATACAGTATCAGGTTTAAGCTGGAGAGCTGGTGAGAGGCTGCTGTGGGGCACGGGGAGCCCAGCCTGGCATTCTATGATGACCTGGAAGGGTAGGATGCAGGCAACGGAGGAGGATTCCAGAGGGGATCCTCCTCTGGAAGGGATATATGTATAATTATGGCTGATTCCCTTTTTTGTATTGGAGAAGGAAATGGCAACCCACTCCAGGATTCTTGCCTGCAGAATCCCATGGACAGAGGAACCTGGTGGGCTACAGTCCATAGGGTTGCGAAGAGTCGGACACAGCTGAGTGACTAACAAACACCCTTTTTTTGTATGGCAGAAGCCAACACAACATTGTAAAAAAAATTATTTTTTAAAGCAAAGAAAAAAAGGATTGTTTTTTTTTTATGTCTGTGAGTCTGTTTCTGTTTTCTAAGTAAGTTCTTTTTTTCCTATTTTTGAGATTCCACATATAAGCGATGTCATACATTTGTCTTTCTCTGTTTGACTTATTTCCCTTCGTGTGATAATCTCTAGGTCCGTCCATGTTGCTGCAAATGGCATTGTTTCATATTGTTTATGGCTGAGTCGTGTCCCATTGTATATATGGACCTCATCTTTCTCCATTCATCTGTGGATGGACACTTGAGTTGCTAGCAGATTTGTGAATCAGTGTGTACCAGCACATTGCTGGCAGGAGGCCAGCGGAGAAACTCCTAGAGCTCTAAAGGGGTGAGAAAAAGTCATCAGATTTGGGGCATATTTTTAAAGCTTCCTCCTGTGATGAACCAGGGTGAGTGACCTTCTTGCTCTCATTTCATCCTCACACCAGCTCAGAGCCAGCTATAGCCCATAGGGAACATCATGCACATTAGAGAAAGATGCCCCTTGCTCTGGAAGTGAGCAGCCAGGTCAGGGTGCCCAAAGGCTGTAGCCTGCCAGTTCACGACGATGTCCTTCTAACCCCACTGACAGAGGTACTGGCAGGACTCCTAGTTCATAGATGAGAAACAGGCAGTCCCTATTAGTTGAGTAACCTCCCTGGAGAGGGGGAGAGGAGATAGAAACCCAATATATAACCTCACGCCCCAAACAGAATCTTCATACCTGGGCTGTAAGGCACCCAGACTGCAAGGGGCAAGGAGGCAGAAGGAAGAGGAAGAAACTAGGAACCTAGTTCTTCCTAGGAAGAACTAGGAACTGGTTCTAGAAACTAGTCCATGTATATGGACTTCTGGGCAAAGACTTCTACGGCAAAAGTTTATTCCTTGTGCCAAGAGAAGGTAAAGTGAAAGGAACTACAGTTATTAAGTTTCTACTTGATGAAAAGTATCCCGTGTGTCTTCACATTAATTTTGAGGAAAAAGACATTTCAGCTTCATTTTTCCCCCCTTTGGTCAATGTTTCTCTAAAAAAATTTTTTAGCTTTAGTTGGAGGACAATTGCTTTACAATGTTGTGCTAGTTTCTGGTGTACAGCAAAGTGGATCAGCTGGAGGTACACACATATCCCCTCCCTCCCACGACACCCATACCGCTGCTCTAGCTGAATGTTGAGCTTCGCCCCCTGTGCTATACAGCACTTTCCATTGGTTCTCTACTTTCTACGTGGTAGAGTATGTATGTCAGTGCTGATCTCCCAACACGTCTGCATGTCCATTCTCTATGTCCGTGTTGCTATTCCTGCCCTGCCCTGGCTTATCAGTACCAATTTTCCAGATTCCATGTATATGCATTAGCATGATATTTTTCTTTCTGACTGACTTCACTCTGTAGAACAGACTCTAGGTTCGTCCATCTCAGCTCAACTGACTCAAATTTGTTCCTTTTTATGGCCGAGTGATATTCCACAGTGTTTAAGTACCACGTATAGATGAGAACATGGAGGCTCAGAGAGGCTGGGAAATGCATCCAGGGTCACACAGTTGGAGGGTGGCATCTGGCCTGTGCTCCTTCCCCGTCATCTCCCTTGAGCTTGGGCCCTACCAGTGGGCAAAGGAGCTTCCCCCCTTTCTCAGAAGATCAGAGGGCATCTGAACGGGGAGAGCAGGCCGCCCACTTCCTAATATTTTAGGGACTTGACATCAGGGCAGTTGTATGGAGATCATTTCTTTTTTCCACTCATTCAATGAAGTATGAATGTCTATTATTTAGACAGTGATGTATGGGGGCTGCAGTCAGATCACAAAGGCTTCTCTCTGACCTTGTAAATTAGTCCACACCCTGCCTGGTTCCCCTTTACAATTTGGGGTGCAGGCCCCACATGCTCAGTCCCCACCCACCCAGGGTTCCAAGGGAACCTGGGGATGCCTGTGTGGTTTGATATTTCTCCAAGTGGGAATAGAATCTGGACATATGGAAGGTGGGCTTCCCTGGCAGGCCAGTGGTAAAGAATCCACCTGCCAAGCAGGAGATGCAGGTTTGATTCCTGGGTTGGGAAGATCCCCTGGAAAAGGAAATGGCAACCCACCCCAGTATTCTTACCTGGGGAACCCCAAGGGCAGTGGAGCCTGGCGGGCTTCAGTCCATGGGCTCATAGAGGTAACTAAGCAACAAAATATATGATGAGCATCAAAAGTTGCAGCTTCCCCTTCCTGTTTCCATAAGGTCGCTTTGCCCCTTCCTCAGCCAATTCCTGAGCTGATGATACTGAGAATACAGAGAGCAGAATTTCCAGACAGTGGGGGCCCACCCTCCACCTCCCCTGCCCCGCTCTGTCCCCCATTCTCAACCTCCTTGTTTTTGACAAGAGAGCAGGAACCTGTTTTGTAAGGATGCGAGGCTCTTTCCTAGCACGGGGCCCCTTCCTGGCTTCGGAAGGACCAGAGGATTCTGCTGGACGTGTTTTTCATGGAAATGGAATTCAAATTGGAACCTTATGTGTTGCAGAGCGGGGCTAGAGCGTGGCCTGCACCAGCCAGACTCGGATTCCACAGGCCTGCTGACTCGGCTTAGCTGAGCTGCAGCTTTCTCTCTAAAGGAGGGGCTTTCTGCCGGTGCTTTTCCTGCATGGACTCCCTTCTGGTGATGAGATGGTGAAATGTGATGCCTAGGGGTGAGTGAGTACGTGTGCGTGTGTGCATGCACGCGTGTGCATGTGTGTGTGCACGTATGTTTGTGTGTGCATGTGTATGTATTTGTGTGCATGCGTGTGTGTGAGTGTGTGTGTGAAGAGAAAGTGCAGAGGGCTAGTCCCACTTTGAGGAAAGTTCTGGGCTCCCCTGCACTCTACCACCCCCCCTCACTCCCCAGGAGGCAATCTATTGTCACAACTCAGCTGGGTTGGAACTTCCGCTGTAAAACCTAAGAGCTGAGCAACTCTCTGCAGGTTATGTGGCTTCTCTGAGGGGTTCAGTTATCTCTGTCAGCATCACAAGGCAGCTGACACCTAATGTCTTCCAATATTGGTTTGTTATCATTACAGCTCATGATCCTGGGGCTCAGGAATCCAGAGAAGTCAGAGTGGGGCTGTATCTCTTCTGTGGTGTCTGGGGTCTCAGCTGCGATGATGTGAATTACCGAGCCCCGAAACAGCTAGGGCTGCTTGAGGAGTCTCTCAGTCTCTGTAAACATGTGTGTGTGTGTGTGAGTGTGTGTGTGTGCACCTGTGTCTATACACCTATGTAAATGCATGCATGCTCAGTTGCTAAGTCGTGTCCAACTCTTTGTGACCCCATGGACTGCAGCATGCCAGGCTTCCTCTGTCCATGGGATTCTCCAGGCAAGAATACTGGAGTGGGTTGCCATGCCCTCCTCCAGGGGATCTTCCTGATCCAAGAATTGAACTGGTGACTCCTGCTTCTGCTGCATTGCTTCTCATTTACCCACTGAGCCACCTGGGAAGCCTGTACACCTGTATGTATATACTTCCCCCTCCCTAGTTAGGTAGATCGTCCTGGGGGTTAGAGTCATGCTTATGACTATTTCATTCAACGCTCTCGACCCAGCATGTAACACAGTGCTGGTATACAGGAGGCGCTCAATGATTACTTGTTGAATAGATGAATGACTGCCTCTTGGGTCACCAGTGTGTGTGACCAAGACAGCGGCGATGACAGACAAGTGAGCATGGTGACAGCCCTCTCAGGAGCCACTTGTCCCCTCCCCACAAAGAAACACTGCTGAGGTCACCCTGGAGAATTCTATTTGACAGCTAATACAGCTGGAGGAGTCCAGGACTCACACATTCTTATCCATACTCTGTCTCATATAATTGAAAATGTGCTCATTAACTAATCTAGTCTTTTCACACGAACAGGTTCTGGGAATAACTGAGAGACACAGAGTACTTTGAGATCTCGAGATGACAAATCAGTTGGGAAACATCCTCTACTGTAATTTGCTGTTAGTGTCAGATCCTTCATCTTGTCCTCATGAGCATGTCCCCAAGCGGAGTGGTCCAGGCTTGCTTAGGAAGACGGGGGGAAGTGGCCTCTGGGTGTTGGGGGTGTCTGCCTTTTCTCTCGCTGCCTCTGAGCACTGCAGCTGGTGATACACATCCTCCTGGGCACCACCTCCAAGAATCAGGTCCCGGGCCAGCTGGGGCGGGGCTGAGGCTAGAGTCCACCTCTCCCCTCACTAAGGGAGGGACCTAGTGGGTGATGCCAGGGGACATGATGTAAGACTGGCATTGGGAAACCTCTCTCTACTGATGCTGTTGCTTTGGAAGAAAATGGAGTTCTTTCTACCTTCAGTGAACAAATGCCCAGAGACCCTCTGAAATGGTAGCAGCCTAGGATTAGGAGCTCACAAGACAGAGAGTGAGGGTTGTAGAACCAGGGTTAGAATTTACCCTAGACCCCAAAGACCTCTCATACAAACCTCTCAGTGTGCAAGCGAGGAAACTGAGGCCCGGGAAAGTGCAATGTGGGCTGAACATGGACACCCCAGATCTGGAAGTCAAGCTCCCCAACTTCGACTTCAGAGCTCAAGGCTCTGAATGTGACTGTTCTTTGCCAACTGTAAAGCACTGTGAGCAAGTGAGGGCCTTATTCATGATATTATGAACACGTGTCCCCTGGTCATTGGATGGGAAACATACATGGAGAGAAAGCAGCCATCACCCCTCCCTTTTCTCCCCTAAATTTCCCCTGCCACCTCCCCCCGGCCCTGCCCCTTCTCTGGACTCTGACCCCCTTGCTGGTGACCTGGCCTCAGGCCTGGGTGGGAACAACATGTACATTTTGGAAAAGAGGGTGTGGAGGACGAAGAACTTGTGTGAAGGCTGCTTGGCTGGGTTTCCAGGTCTTCAGAAGAAATTCACAAATCGTGGGGAAACCAGGTGAGCATCATGACTCCCCTTCACTCTCCTCCCGTACGGCCCCTGAGGCCCCCGAGGCCCCCAAGACCCCCAGCCTTCAGGTGTCCCAGAAGACCAGAGCTATGGAGCGGGATTCTGGAATCCCTGCTCCCAGCCTGGCAGCCAGCAGCCTGCCTCCACTGTGGTCAGAGCCCGGCTGCCTCTGGGAACTGTATATGGGTGGAAATGAGGTCCTCCCTACCCCAGGCCATCTCCAGGCTTCCTGAGCCACTGAGAGCAGTGGGAGGAGGGATGAATAATTTAGTAAAAGGCCATCAAATATAATTTGTTCCTGGGAGTGAATTAGAGGCTGTAGTTAAAAAAAGAGAGATGCTACCATCGGTGGACCGGGAGTGTTGCATAATTCAGCCCCAGCTATTTCATTCCCTTGTGGAAGTGGATGAGCCAGAACATGAAAATCGCACTCTTAGCTCCTCAGAAAAGGAACGGCACCTTGGAGGCCCAGCTACACCTAACTTAGACTCACCGGGCAAGGGACAGTGGCTGTCTGCCTGCAGGGTGCTTCGGGGCTTTGTTGTTCAGTCTTTAAGTTGCATCAAACTCTGTTCGACCCCATGGACTGCAGCACACCAGGCTTCCCTGTCCTTTACCATCTCCCAGAGTGTGCTCAAATTCATGTCCATTGAGTCAGAGGTGCCATCCAACCATCTCATCCTTTGTCACCCTCTTCTCCTCCTGCCTTCAATTTTTCCTAACATCACAGTCTTTTCCAAAGAGTCAGTTCTTCGCATCAGGTGGCCAAAGTATTGGAGCTTCAGCTTTAGCATCAGTCCTTCCAATGAATATTCAGGGTTGATTTCCTTTAGGATGGACTGGTTGGATCTCCTTGCAGTCCATGGGACTCTCAAGAGTCTTTTCCAGGACAATTCAAAAGCATCAATGCTTTGGCACTCTTTGGCACTCAGCCTTCTTTGTGGTCCAGCTCTCACATCCATACATCCTTACACTTGGCGGGTGGGAGGCATATGTGCTTTGGAGGGAACCAGGCACCAGCCGTCTGGCCTCCCCCACTGCTCCCGTTTATCTATTTGTATCTGAAAGAAAGAGAGGGGAGTGGTGGATGCTAGTGGAGTCTCCTCTTTCCGTAGAGTCCTCCCTAACTTCCTCCATCTCTTTCTCCAAAGCAGCTCTGTCGTTATCCAAGGGGAAGCCAAGCCCAGAAGAGGTAACAGGTTAAACGTGCAGGCCAGATGTCTCTGTTTCAGTCTCTGCATCCGACAGGCTGCCTCTCAAAGTCTTTGTGACCTTGCCTCCCCACCCTGTTTGGGGACCTGTCCTCCTTGATAGACAGCCTTCTCTAATTTCTTCCTTTTTATTTTATTCTCTTTCTTTCCTCTTCCTTAAAAAATTATTTTTTTGGTGGTGCTGCATAGCTTGTGGAATCTTAGTTCTCCAACTAAGGATCAAACCCATGCCCTGGGCAATGAAAGTGCCAAATCCTAACCCCTAGACCAACAGGGAAGTTCCAATTTGTTCCTTTTTAGTTTCCTGCAAGTTCCTGACCCTGGAGAGACAATCAAAAGTCATTTTACTTCTGTTTTGATGCAAAGCAATAGAATTTCCTTTGCCTTAAGCTCCCATCACAAACCTGCTCAGTTTCACCACTCTTAATTATAAAAATCCTTTCATTTGTCGTCAGAACTAAAAGAACTTTTTCCTCCATGGAGTCCCCAGCTAGCAAAATCAACTAGACAAACAATTCCTTTAACTGTGTCAAAGCTTCCAGATCTATCTCTTCATGAACTTGCACTTCACTCCAGTGGAGGAAGAAGCAGGGAAATGTTTTCTCCATCTTTTCTGAGCATCTCCTCTGCAAGATGATATGGTGGAGGAACAAATAAGTAACAACAAGAACACCAAGAACAAGAGTTGGCCAAAATTAAGCTTTTGAAATGAATTTCATGATTTATGTTCAAGTTGTTTCTTGTGGCCACAGAAAATAGAACATTAATGATCTCTGTTGGGCTTCCCTGGTGGCTCAGTGGTGAAGAATCCACCTGGCAATGCAGGGGACACAGGCTTGGTCCCTGGTCCAAGAAGATTTCACATGCCATGGGACAGCTGAACCCAGGTGCTCCGACTATTAAGCCTGTGCTCTGGAGCGCGGGAACCGGAACTACTGAGCCCACAAGCCACAGCTATTGAAGTGTGCTTGCCTAGATCCCCTGCTTTGCAACAAGAGACACCACCACGATGAGCAGCTGGTGAACCACGGCTAGAGAAATTGTAGCAATGAAGACCCAGCACAGCCAAAACATAAAAATGATGTCTGTTGTATGTATCTCCAAGCAGGAAAACAAGTCGGTGAATTAGTCAGGAGAGGCTAGGTTAAGCTGTAGTAATCAACATCCCACACCTCTCAGTGGGTTCCACTGAAGGATTATTTATTTCTCAGACTATGCATACTTCCTTGGCATTCTTGGGGCCCAGGTTGATGGAGCAGCCACCTTCTCAAGCACTCAGGATTGTTATGGCAGAGGAGAAGACTCTCGGTATTTCAGTGCTGCAGGCCAGATAGGACACAGTCAGTTCAGTCGCTCAGTCATGGCCGACTCTGCGACCCCATGGACTGCAGCGTTCCAGGCCTCCCTGTCCATCACCAACTCCTGGAGTTTACTCAAACTCATGTTCATTGAGTCAGGGATGCCATAGATGGAACACAAGTCGCAGTGAATTGGCTGGAACTAGTCATGTGACCCCACCCCGCCGAACATGGACCAGAAAGGACACAATCCTACCACGCACTCAGAAGGTAGGAAGATGGAAATATTTGGTAAATAGCAGCAGTGACTACCATTGTCTGCCCTCCTGATCAAAAATGTTTGACCATCACAGGCAAAATGCACGTACTTTCTAAGGGAGACAACCCAAAAGTCCTATCCAGTCCAGATATCAAGCTCAAAGTACAGGACCTCCAGTGATGGGCCGTAGTCTTTGTGTTCAAAGGGACATGTTTGATAGTAGCACATATATATGGAATCTAGAAAGGTGATACTGCTGAACCTATTTTTCAGGGCAGCAATGGAGATGCAGACATAGAGAACAGACTTGTGAACACAGCAGGGGAAGGAGAAAGAGGGACAAATTGAGAGAGAAGCATAAAACATATACATCACCACACGTAAAATAGATAGCCAGTGGGCATTTGCTGCATGATGCAGGGTGCTCAAAGTAGGTGCCCTGTGACAACCTAGAGGCATGGGAGATGGGGTGGGAGGTGGGAGGGAGGTTCAGTAGAGAGGGGACATATATATACCTATGTCTGATTCATGTTGATGTATGGCAGAGACCAACACAATATTGTAAAGCAATTATCCTCCAACTAAAAATAAATGCGTTTAGAAAAGGGACATGTTCTGGTCTCTAAATCAGTTATGGATTTGGCTCCTCCTAGTTCAAAACCTCAGGGAAACAAATAGATAGATTATCTTTCCTTCGTCTACAGCACAACAGACCAAGGTTGATTTGGGGCTTCCCTGGTGGCTCAGATGGTAAAGAATCTGCCTGTAGTGCAGGAGACCTGGGTTTGATTTTGCCTGCCAATGAAAGAGATGTGAAGCAGGTTCAATCCCTGGGTAGGGAAGATCCCCTGGAGAAGGAAATGGCAACCCACTCCAGTATTTTATCAGGGAAATCCTATGGACAGAGGAGCCTGACGGGCTATAGTCAAGGGGGTCACAAGGAGTCGGACACGATTGAGTGACTCTCTCACACACACACACAACCTTAAATATTCCCATTCAGAAAGGGAGAGATGGAAGCAGTGCAGCCATCCCTGGACTGGGGTCGTGATGGTTCTGGACAGCTCTTCACAGTATGAGGTCCTCATGCGGCTGCTTGGGAGGGATTCCCAGGTCACTGTTCTTTGTCCCCCGACTTCTCCCCCACCTTTTCTCTGTCATCTTCCTTGGTCCTACCTGAGATGGGTGTTGCAAGTGATATGCTCCTTGGAGACAGAGCAGGTTTCTCTGCCTGATTCTTGAACATAAAGATTTAGGACCCTAAAGATTGTTGCACATCAATCAATTTAAAATAAATAAATATAATAAAAAAAAGGTTGTTGCAAGTTTTGAACAGTCCTGCATAGGTTAGTCCAGATGGCGCTTTCCTTGGTGGCGTGACTGGTGTAAATCACCTTAGACTTTCTCCTATCTGTCCAGGCAGCTCTCTGGAAATAGAGCCATACATCCTGGAGCCAATAACCACATCCACAGTTTTCCCTGAGATCAACCTAACAGTGGATAATTTGAGCCTATTAGTTTCCTTTTTTTAACAATTAAAAAGAAATTAAGTCTTTATTGAATTTGTTACAATATTGCTTATGTTGTTTATGTCCTGGTTTCTTGGCCATAGGACATATGGGATCTTAGCTCCCCGACCAGGGATCGAATCTACACCCTCTGCATTGGAAGGTGAGGTGTTAACCACTGGACCAGCAGGGAAGTCCCAAGTTTATTTGTTTTCAGTGGGAGCTTATACACCTCTAGCTTCTCCCCGCTATCCCACAAGTCACTTTGTCTAATTCAAATACTTATTTTTTGAAAGCCACAACTTTAATTAGGCTTCTGAAAAACACCTTATTTTCTTCAGAGGTATTAGCAAGGGGCATAATTGTCCTACGCTTGATTTATTCCATGAAGCAAGCCTGAATCCTAGTCAGCCCTTCTGGCATAGAAGTCTTTTAATTTTTATTTATTTCTGATTGACAAGCAGTTGCCTCCACCAACCCTGAAAATCCCCATATTTCTGGACTCTTCTCTTGTCCATCTCATCTCTGCTGGCCAATAGCAGCCACCATGTGATATTAACAATCTGGTTTCCAACTTCTTCACAGACGTGCGAGTTTTTAGGTACATTATCTGCCTTCTAAGTTATCACCAGCAATGATTTTTCAAATATTTTGCCACTCATAACATAAACGGCCCATAACAGCCTCCAGTAAAATGCCTTTACTGCCGGAACTTGGCCCCTGGTTGCTGCTGTGGTAGTTGTTCGGTTGTGTCCGATTCTTTGTGATACCATGGATTATAGCCTGCTGGGCTCCTCTGTCCCTGGGATTCTCCAGGCAAGAACACTGGAGTGGATAGTCATTCTGTTCTCCAGGGGATCTTCCTGACCCAGGGATCAAACCTGGGTCTCCTGGATTGCAGACAATTTCTTTACTGTCTGAACCACCTGCTGCTGCTGCTAAGTCACTTCAGTCGTGTCCGACTCTGTGCGACCCCAGAGATGGCAGCCCACCAGGCTCCACCGTCCCTGGGATTCTCCAGGCAAGAACACTGGAGTGGGTTGCCATTTCCTTCTCCAATGCATGAAAGTGAAAAGTAAAAGTGAAGTTGCTCAGTCATGTTCGACCCTTCGCGACCCCATGGGCTGCAGCCTACCAGGCTCCTCCGTCCATGGGATTTTCCAGGCAACGTACCAGGTCACAAATTTTAGGTTTTGGTTATAGTAGTTTCTCAATTCTGGGTATTACAGTGAGTCAGTGTGGGCAGACTACATTAGGCCATGGTAACAAGTCCATCCCCAGATATCAGAGAATTAGAACAATAAAAGATTTTTTCTTACTTACGCTTCATCCCTGTTGCTTTGTCTGGGGCCCCTGTCTCAGGTCACCTCACTCTGGGACTCATCTCACTCTGCCAGAGCAGTCACCATCATGGATGATGCCGACCACTGTGGCTATGATAAAGCAAGCTCTGGAGGCTTTAATGAAGTATTTTGGTTCAGAAATGGCACACATCGCTTCTGCTTACAGCTCACTGGTTAGAACTACTGGACTGGTCCAACCATAAGTGAGGTAGAGTGCACAATTCCCCACCTTCCTGACTTGAAGAGCTAGAGACATTTGGAAAATATCACTGATGATGCCACAGTAGGGAAATGGGATGAAGAAGCAGGCTGCAAACTTGCAGAACTAACAAGCGCTCTTGGGATCCTCCCTGCGTGATAAAATGCTCTTTATAGATTTATTTCTTGGCAGGGTTAGTCATCTCCTAGGGCTGTTGATTTGCACGACTCAGATGTCTAATGCATTCCTTTTCCAATATTCCTTTTCCACTCAACTGAAAACTGTTAGATTTTTCTTGGGTGGATTCTGGAGCATCATTATCTCCATCACCAGTCTGTAGCTGATATCATCACCATCATCGTCAAAAGCTTCAGCTAAGCAGCTAGTTATAAATGATCCTTATCTATAAGGTGTATTTGCGTTTGTCCTTCTTGTCATTTTGGTCCCAGGGAAGGCCCAGAGGGAGGGAAATTGGTCATGGGACACGGTGTCAGACTTATTATTCCTGTCCTCAACAATCTGTGATGAAAAGCTAGAGAGACAGGTGATTCTTCTTACGGAGAGTGTGTGTATACATACCTATAGACAGGTAGGAACTGAGGGAACGGACCCCTTACCACTCTTTCCTTCCACAGAGGTCTGTGGCTGAAAAGGCAGTGGAAAGGACCATTCACAGAGATTACTCAGAGAAGCAAGGCTAAGTCTCCCCAGAGGAAAACCATGAAGATCCCACTGCTGGGGTAATGACAAGCACACATGCTCGTACACACATGCGCGTGTGTGCGTGCACGCACACACACACACACACACACACACCCATGACCTGTCTAGCTCACGGCTTTGGAACTTGTCTGCCCAGAATGATCTTCCCTGCTTGTAGCAAGTCTGGCTCATTCTCTTCTTTGAATTCTCAGTTAAATCAGTACCTCTTCAGAAGGAACTTTCGCAACCACCTGAGGCTTCAAAGCAGAATTCCCAGGTTCGTGCCTAACTCAGCATCCAGTTTATTTTCTTCAGAGCCTTCAGTACAATATGTAAATATCTTCTTTATTGTTTACTGTGAAAATTTTCCATCTAGAATGTCATATATTTATTGCAAGAAATAAAAGCAGATGGTCTGTCCAGGTTACTCCTAAAACCCCAGCACCTGGCACAGGATGGGCACCCAATAACTTCTCAATGCAAGCGTATTAAATAAATGAATGATAGCGACCATCAGTGAAAACATCTGGCTTTGGACAGAATTAGGAAAGCCTATGCTGTCATGAAATTGGGGCTCCGTGAATTCTGGAGAAATGTTCACTTGTGCAGTCTGAGGATGGGGTTATTCCTCTTGTCTTCCTTCACGTAGGAACTGGCACTTCTAAAGGTGTGATTTTACTCACCCTTTAATGTCGGCTTGAGAGGAATGATCTAGAGAAAAGGGCTTTTCTGTGGCTAAGAAATGAGTCTCTTTCACACAAGAACTAAAAACAGAACTCTGATTCATGAACTTGCTAATGGGTTTTCCCTCGGGGGGAAACTTTCTGTGCACAGTGAAATTTCTCTTGGGGTAGAGCCTTATGCTGCATGTCAAGGTAACTATGGAGCTTCTCTCTGCCTGTAGCTTGGAAGCCTTAACCCAGGCGACACTGAAAGGTCTGTTCCCATCACCATTTTAGACAGAATTCAGGTTCCTCCCCACATTTCTCCAAGGTTTGCTTGGAAGAGTGACTGGCCTAGTGGACAACCTCATGCATAAAAATGGCATTGATGAAAACAAACATGCCAATGACTATTTCGTGGTAAAAACTGATCACCAAAAACAAAAGGACTCATGAGTAAGTCAGTTTACCACTCAGAAAAGAATTACAGGTAATTGGACAGGGGTAAAAACAAACAAACAAAACCCAGGACTTTCTGTGTTATACTTGTAGGTTTCCTTTTTTTTCTTGAAAGAAAAAAAAAAATTTAATGGAGCAACCTACTAGTGCAAATTTTAAATTGATTAATGACAATAGCTCGTGAAAAAGAAAGATACTGACTGGATGATATACTTGCGCTCTTGCCATTCACCGAAACACACAAGGTGGGAGAAGGGAGCAGAAGCGACCAGGAATGAGATGGAAACAACTACCTAGAAGCCGTGGTAAGCGACCAGACTAGAGAAGGAAGACGCAGTGGTGCGGCCATCTGTCTCCACTCGCTCATCACTTGACCTCTGCCCTACACATCCAGCCCACGTGGCTCCCGACGCACCTTCCTCCCCAGCACCCTGCTGGGAATGAACCGCTGTGGTTTTACAACACCTTGCTTTAAGCAAAGAACTCTCACGAGTCTTGTGGTTTGAGAGTAGCTCTGTGTATCCTTCCCATCATGATCGCCCATGAACTCTTACCGGTGCTCTAAGAGCACCAGGGGGTACTAAAAAACACCTTCTTGTTCTGGTTGTCAGCCAACTTATTTTTGTCCATGCTGCTGCTGCTGCTAAGTCGCTTCAGTCGTGTCCGACTCTGTGCGACCCCATAGACAGGAGCCCAACAGGCTCCCCCGTCCTGGGATTCTCCAGGCAAGAACACTGGAGTGGGTTGCCATTTCCTTCTCCATTGTGTGAAAGCAAAAAGTGAAAGTGAAGTAGCTCAGTCGCATCCGACTTCTAGCGACCCCATGGGCTGCAGCCTACCAGGCTCCTCCATCCATGGGATTTTCTAGGCAAGAGTATTGGAGTGGCTTGCTATTGCCTTCTCCGTATTTTTGTCCATAGCCACCCCAAAAGGGGAAAACTGAGGCAGCGAGAAGCCAGCATCAGCCCTGCTGGGTAGGTAGGCAGTGTGAAATGATCAGACCCTAACCTGTCTGATCTAGTGATGGTCTCTGGCTGAAATGGATGGAAAACCATTCTTACCTCCTCCCTCCTGGAGACTCCCTACAACCAAATCGGGCCCCTTTCCAAATACTTCCAGGTGGGTCTTCCTTGTAACATTGCACGTCTGTGCACAGGAGCACAGGCCATCTTTCGCACAAGATTGTAGGGGAATGAATGAGACGGTGCAGGTGAGGTGGTTGGCACATATTTATTAGGTGCCCAGGAAGCACAGCTCTTAGTTTAATTAACACGCCCTTCTCAGACACTCCAGATTCATTCCCAGGGAGGCTGGGAGCTTATGAATTCCAGGATGTATAATACTTCCTTAGATTATGCTACCTGTGAGATGCCACCATCTTCTGGTTCTTTTTTCCCTGGGACTGCTGCCCAAGCTCCCTTGGAAAAGCTCTGTTGGGAAAGGCAACAGGCGACCTCCCACCCTTTTCACTTTGCAATCCTAGAAGGGCAGTCTCACCCGCATTCCTAGGTTTGCAAAAAGACCCATGGGATTCTCTGGGGAGTGACGCTCAAGTACAGTTTAAATCGGGAGCTCTCAGGACATCAAACCTTCTTCCTTTATTTTTTAAGTAGAGATTGGAGAAACTGGCCAATGGGTCTTTGTAAATCCAGAAAGAGAAAAGATAACTTGATTCTTTTTTTTTTTTTTTGGTCATTCAGTTTCGAGGTGAGTGGAGGCACGGAGCTCTGTGCCGGGTGGCGGGGCGGGGTGTTTTCTTATTGATGAAATGCACTGCGCAGGTCAACTCCGCAAACCGAAAAGGGAGAAGCGGATTGCGGGGGCGGGGGGGTGTGGCAGAGGGGTAAGTGCCTGTTCAGAGGGCGGTGGATGCGGACGCGCTTAAGGGAGAGGCGTGCCAGGAGAGCGCGGGAAAGACTGCCGGAGAGGCTAGGGTGCTTCTGCTCGCCGCGCCCGGGCTCGCGCAGCCCCTGGCCGGGCGAGGGGTGTCATGCGGGAGTGGGGTGGGAGGGGGCAGCAGGCGGGGCCTGCCACGTCACTTGGAGAGAGTGTGTTGGGAAGGAAGGGCAGAGCGGAGAGCCGAGCCGCTGCAGTTGCGGCGGCTGCAGCAAAGGTTTGAGCGCTGGGGAGGTGGGTCCGCGCGCCCCGGCCCCCGGGGCGGCCCCAGGGCCCCTCTCGCAGGCCGGCGGCGCGGCTCGGAGGGAGGCGGTGGCGGCCGTGGCGGCGGGAACGGCGACCTTGGCCAGCGGAACGCGCGGTGGCCGTTGGGCGGAGGCCGAGCCCCGCCGGGCGTCTTGGCCGAGTCGGCGGGAGGCGCATCTGGGGCACGGGTCCCGGCGGCGGCAGGGGGTCTGGAGCCGTGGGAGCTGGGACGTGCTGACACCCAGGCGGACCCCCGCGTCGCGGAGCCCAGTCTGGGGCGGGGCGAGAGGGGCCAAGCCACGCGTCTTTTTCGGGCGTCCAGCTGCACACGCGCCAGGCTGCGGTTCCAGGTACTCCAAGCTCCATCTGCATCCGGCGCGGATACCTGGAGGCGCGGGGCCGAACCCTCCGCGCCCTGGTCGCCTCCCCAGACCTAGCCCGGCAGAGACCAGAGCTTCGGAACTCAGGGACCCGCCGCCGGCTCGGACTGCGAGCCCCACCCTGCAAAGAGGGCGCCGCCGAGAGCTGGGAGGCGCCGCGGCGCCCGGGTGGTGGTCGTGTCGTGGGCGCCGTCCTAGCGGCGGGGAGCACAGCGCGGAGGGGACATGCGATCGGAGAAATCCCTGACGCTGGCGGCGCCGGGGGAGGTCCGCGGGCCGGAGGGCGAGCAACAGGATGCGGGAGACTTCCCGGAGGCCGGCGGCGGCGGCGGCGGCTGCTGTAGTAGCGAGCGGCTGGTCATCAACATCTCCGGGCTGCGCTTCGAGACGCAGCTGCGTACCCTGTCGCTGTTCCCAGACACGCTCCTGGGGGACCCCGGCCGCCGCGTCCGCTTCTTCGACCCGCTGAGGAACGAGTACTTCTTCGACCGCAACCGGCCCAGCTTCGACGCCATCCTCTACTACTACCAGTCCGGCGGCCGGCTGCGCCGGCCGGTCAACGTGCCGCTGGACATCTTCCTGGAGGAGATCCGCTTCTACCAGCTGGGGGACGAGGCCCTGGCGGCCTTCCGCGAGGATGAGGGCTGCCTGCCCGAGGGTGGCGTGGACGAGAAGCCGCTGCCCTCCCAGCCCTTCCAGCGCCAGGTGTGGCTGCTCTTCGAGTACCCGGAGAGCTCGGGGCCTGCCCGGGGCATCGCCATCGTCTCCGTCCTGGTCATTCTCATCTCCATCGTCATCTTCTGCCTGGAGACGCTGCCCCAGTTCCGTGCAGACGGTCGAGGTGGAAGCAACGGTGGCGGCGTCTCCCCAGTGTCCAGGGGCAGTCAGGAGGACGAGGAGGATGAAGGTGACTCTTATACCTTCCATCCTGGCATCGCCCCCGGGGGAATGGTGGCAGGGGGCTCATCCTCACTAAGTACCCTTGGGGGCTCCTTCTTTACCGACCCCTTCTTTCTGGTGGAGACGCTGTGCATCGTCTGGTTCACCTTCGAGCTGCTGGTGCGCTTCTCGGCCTGCCCTAGCAAGCCAGCCTTCTTCCGGAACATCATGAACATCATCGACCTGGTGGCCATCTTCCCCTACTTCATCACCCTGGGCACCGAGCTGGTGCAGCAGCAGGAGCAGCAGTCGGCCAGTGGTGGGGGCGGCCAGAATGGGCAGCAGGCCATGTCCCTGGCCATCCTCAGAGTGATCCGCCTGGTCCGCGTCTTCCGCATTTTCAAGCTGTCCCGCCACTCCAAGGGGCTGCAAATCCTGGGCAAGACGCTGCAGGCCTCCATGCGGGAGCTGGGCCTGCTCATCTTCTTCCTCTTCATTGGGGTCATCCTCTTCTCCAGCGCCGTCTACTTCGCGGAGGCCGACGATGACGATTCGCTCTTCCCCAGTATCCCGGATGCCTTCTGGTGGGCGGTGGTCACCATGACCACCGTGGGTTATGGGGACATGTACCCCATGACGGTGGGGGGCAAGATCGTGGGCTCACTGTGTGCCATCGCTGGGGTCCTCACCATCGCCCTGCCAGTGCCCGTCATCGTCTCCAACTTCAACTACTTCTACCACCGGGAGACAGAGCAGGAGGAGCAAGGCCAGTATACCCATGTCACTTGTGGGCAGCCTGCCCCGGACCTGAAGGCAGCTGATAGTGGACTTGGCAAGCCTGAATTCTCGGAGTCCACCCGGGAGCGGAGACCCAGCTACCTTCCCACACCACATCGAGGGTATGCAGAGAAGAGGATGCTCACTGAGGTTTGATGGATGCGGGCCGTGCCTGCATGGAAAGAAGACACCAAACACACCCTTCCTTAGGGACGCTTCTCATCCTCCACTACTCTCACCCCAGCTCCAGGGGACCTCCTGACTCCCTCACCCCACAGTGGTTGGCGCCAGGACCATACACCTGGACTGTCAGCCTTGTTACTTGACCCCTGCAGCATCCCAGGTTTCTCCATCTAAGTGACAGTTTTGAAATTCTAATGGTGCCACCCATTCGTGCCCATCTTATGTCACGTGGATGAGATTTCGATCTGACCTTCCCTCGAGACTCTGATTTTTCACGTTTGGGACTTGTGATGTCTCTAGGAAGAGTGACGTTGACAGGCTGGAAACCAGGCATACCTGGGTCTTGTTTCTTCTTAGCATCCTTGGCTTTGGGGCATGCACGCTCCCATCATAGCTTCTGGCCACATGCTAACTAGCCGAAGCCGGTGGACAGAAACAGTACCCATCCTGTTGTTTTCCTCCAGTGCCCTGTAAGGTCGGCTGGTCATTCTGCAGAGAAGCCTTAGGAGAGCCTTCAGTTGCACAGCCTGAACATACGTTATCTGTCTCTAATCTTGGATGCAATTAGAGAGATATGATGACACTTGGCCATTTGGAGGACGTGAGAGGTCAGTCCTGGACCAAAAGGGCCAGTGGATTCTCCTAGCGTGACTTGGCACGATAGACGTTAGTCTCTGTTCTCCACTGAGCTCTCTCGACTCTGATTCCCCTGACTCTCTGGCTTCCAGGAAGGCTCCTCCTTCTCAGAGCCAAATACTCTGTCTGTTCAGGTGCCTTCCTGTGCAGAGGAACTGACAAAGGGGAACCACGGAGCTGCGAGAAATAGCCGAATGGAACCAAGTACCTGGCCTGACTGCTTCTTAGAGAAGCGCTGTCCCTTAGTGCCATTTCGGAGCGGTGGAGGAGTCTTTTTGCTGACAGCAAATTCCTTTCCCTCACTTCCCCCAGCCCTCTCTAGCCCTCCATCCTTCTTCCTGGGAATCTGACTTAGGTTTGCAGCCGAAGGCTTGCTAAAGCAGACTCCAGCTTAAATCTGCCGCCAGGTAAAAGCACACATTGGATGCTAGCGTGGGTTTCTGTTTGCATTTTGCAGGCAATGAGACAGGAGGTTTAGAGTAAGGAAGAAGCATTGTTCTTTTGCCGACAGCCTCACTGGTAGAGTTGGTTTTTTTTTTTTTTATGGGCAAGACGCTGCAGGCCTCCATGCGGGAGCTGGGCCTGCTCATCTTCTTCCTCTTCATTGGGGTCATCCTCTTCTCCAGCGCCGTCTACTTCGCGGAGGCCGACGATGACGATTCGCTCTTCCCCAGTATCCCGGATGCCTTCTGGTGGGCGGTGGTCACCATGACCACCGTGGGTTATGGGGACATGTACCCCATGACGGTGGGGGGCAAGATCGTGGGCTCACTGTGTGCCATCGCTGGGGTCCTCACCATCGCCCTGCCAGTGCCCGTCATCGTCTCCAACTTCAACTACTTCTACCACCGGGAGACAGAGCAGGAGGAGCAAGGCCAGTATACCCATGTCACTTGTGGGCAGCCTGCCCCGGACCTGAAGGCAGCTGATAGTGGACTTGGCAAGCCTGAATTCTCGGAGTCCACCCGGGAGCGGAGACCCAGCTACCTTCCCACACCACATCGAGGGTATGCAGAGAAGAGGATGCTCACTGAGGTTTGATGGATGCGGGCCGTGCCTGCATGGAAAGAAGACACCAAACACACCCTTCCTTAGGGACGCTTCTCATCCTCCACTACTCTCACCCCAGCTCCAGGGGACCTCCTGACTCCCTCACCCCACAGTGGTTGGCGCCAGGACCATACACCTGGACTGTCAGCCTTGTTACTTGACCCCTGCAGCATCCCAGGTTTCTCCATCTAAGTGACAGTTTTGAAATTCTAATGGTGCCACCCATTCGTGCCCATCTTATGTCACGTGGATGAGATTTCGATCTGACCTTCCCTCGAGACTCTGATTTTTCACGTTTGGGACTTGTGATGTCTCTAGGAAGAGTGACGTTGACAGGCTGGAAACCAGGCATACCTGGGTCTTGTTTCTTCTTAGCATCCTTGGCTTTGGGGCATGCACGCTCCCATCATAGCTTCTGGCCACATGCTAACTAGCCGAAGCCGGTGGACAGAAACAGTACCCATCCTGTTGTTTTCCTCCAGTGCCCTGTAAGGTCGGCTGGTCATTCTGCAGAGAAGCCTTGGGAGAGCCTTCAGTTGCACAGCCTGAACATACGTTATCTGTCTCTAATCTTGGATGCAATTAGAGAGATATGATGACACTTGGCCATTTGGAGGACGTGAGAGGTCAGTCCTGGACCAAAAGGGCCAGTGGATTCTCCTAGCGTGACTTGGCACGATAGACGTTAGTCTCTGTTCTCCACTGAGCTCTCTCGACTCTGATTCCCCTGACTCTCTGGCTTCCAGGAAGGCTCCTCCTTCTCAGAGCCAAATACTCTGTCTGTTCAGGTGCCTTCCTGTGCAGAGGAACTGACAAAGGGGAACCACGGAGCTGCGAGAAATAGCCGAATGGAACCAAGTACCTGGCCTGACTGCTTCTTAGAGAAGCGCTGTCCCTTAGTGCCATTTCGGAGCGGTGGAGGAGTCTTTTTGCTGACAGCAAATTCCTTTCCCTCACTTCCCCCAGCCCTCTCTAGCCCTCCATCCTTCTTCCTGGGAATCTGACTTAGGTTTGCAGCCGAAGGCTTGCTAAAGCAGACTCCAGCTTAAATCTGCCGCCAGGTAAAAGCACACATTGGATGCTAGCGTGGGTTTCTGTTTGCATTTTGCAGGCAATGAGACAGGAGGTTTAGAGTAAGGAAGAAGCATTGTTCTTTTGCCGACAGCCTCACTGGTAGAGTTGGTTTTTTTTTTTTTTGCTGAGTCAGGTAAACATTCTCCTGCTCCAGCCCTGGAGCCGCAGCCACTGGCTGTCACCGGGGAGATGCCCAGTGGTGCCCCCGCCTGGTCTGAGCCATCTTCTTCCATTGTGAACTGAACTGCTCTTCCTGTACCACCTGCCCATGTCCCCCTTTTCTCCTCTTTGCACTGCCATTCATTTGCTGCCTTGATCAACTGTGATGTACTGTTCTGAGCTCTCCTGGGTGCAGTTCAGAAACCGAAAGGACTGTTAACATGTTTTTAGTTTTATAATCTAGGCTTTAAGACTCCTTGATGAGAATTTTTTTTTTTAAAGCTTTTCTCGAAGAGCCAACTTACGAGGTACAGCCTCTTGAGGGTTTTCTTGAGAGACACTGTGTCTGGATGTTGCTGCACTTTACAGGGTAACTTGGGGGCCACAGTTCCTCTTTGTGCCTCGGTGTCCCCACCCATTTGATGGGAACATTGCCGTCTGTCTCCCCACCCCCACTTCTTGGGGAATGGCCCAGGAACTCAGCTTGGATCCTGGGGGTGATGCTATGCAAATGCGTGAACTTCTGTAATGATTTCTAGCTCATTATCCTGCTTCCCCTTGTCCCATAGGCAAAGCCTCCTCCCAGGGTTCCTGCTTTGGGTCCAAAGCCCACGTCCAGGCCATTCTGGGTCCTTAGCTTTTTAAATCCCTCCCTCGCCTCTTGAACTGGGCCTTATTCTTTGCTTCTTCCCCTTCAGCAAGGAAGGTGCTCTTTGGAGCGATTCAGTGGCATCCTTTTACGGCCAGCACCATCTTGATTGGGTGCTTGGCTTCTCCAAATCTGAAATACAATAGAAAATGCTCATGATTCAGACACCTGCTCTGAGGCTATGAAGTGCCAGTTTTCCATATCTGTTCTGGAATATTACTCCTGACAGTTCAGGGGGAGGGGGGAAGAGAAGGCCCACCCAGAGGCAAAAGGGATGCTCACGTCGAGAGTGAGTGTTGAAACACGGATGTGTCCTTCTCAGAATGGGGGTGTGTGTGTTTCATCGTCCTCACCATTTCAAGTCAGAGCATGCCTGAGTGGAAAGCGTTTATGAAGAGCTGGGCTCTCCGGGGATTCTGGTTGCCGTAGCAACCTTCCAGACTGTTCTATCTTCTGATTTGGGCAGCCACGGAGAACGAGAGACGATGTATTCCCAGCTTCTGAAATGGGGACGCCTCTCACATAACGTTGTTTAGGGGCTGGCAGGTCTGGGAGAGGGATATGTGGCCTTTGGAAAACGAGGGGGAAGCAGGTCCCCAAAGCTTCCTATCTGGACCTTTCTTCCTGGTTTCCCCAGCCCATCACTGGAGCTATCTCATCTCACTCCTGAGTCTTCAGAAACTTGAATGCTAGGCAACTGCCAGTTAGACCATATTCTTTCTTTTGAAATGGCCTTGGAGGGGACTAGCTTCTCAAGAGGCAACTGCTACTAGTTTTAGTCCATAATAGCACCATGGAGCTCTCACGGCGGCCCCTCCCAGCTCTAAGAGAGATGATGCTTCTTCCCAAGGAAATGCCTAGCTCCTGGGAGGGACCTCATAGATGGTTCTTCTTAAAGACATCCAAGACAAACTGGGAGACTGTGACCTGACCTACTTCCTCTGATGGATTTCGCCAAGTGACCCCCTTTGACTCTGAGCCTCTTGATGTGGATTTTGTTCCCTGAGCACCGAGGGAATCTGTGCCCCGTGTCGCCGTGACAGCTGGGGTGGCGATTTCACAGCTGTCAGCAGAGGGGTTCAGGTCGTCGTTACACCTGAATTGGGCTGGCAGGAGCTCCCAGAGGTCTTCCTGGATCTGTCAGGCTCAGCTGAGACGTGGGGGGATTCCTCCTGCCTGAGAAGCCCCAGGAGAGAAGGGGACAGCTGGCCGTCTTTGCACCCGAGGTAGGTTCTGCTGTTGGGGAATTTTGTTCTGGCTCAGTCTTTCGGGTCAAATGAGAACAGGAGTGGGGAGGGGCAGAAAGGGGGCGGGAGAGCATGCATCTGGGGAGAATGAAGCCTTTGACTGTCTTCCTAAGCAGCCTCCTCGCTTTCTCTCTTTCCGCGCGTCTCTGTCTCCATCTGTATTACTCTCCTCTGTTTCTGCTTGCACACTGCTTTCTCCCTTCACTCCCCCTTCTAACTCACCTCCCCCTTTCCCTCTGCAATCCCTCTCTTCCTTCTTCTCTGCAGTCTCACTTGCTCTGCCTTTCTTTCTTCTCACCTTTCTGGCTTTCCCTCATCTGCCATTTGAACCTTTTCGTCCTTCTTTGTGCATCTTTCTCTCACTTTGTCGGGAGCTGGGAGCACCTTGGGGCATTTCAGTTGGGCTCACTCTTTGCATTCGAGGATGGCTGTGACCTTGGGGGTTTGCTCTGAAGGTTGTTCTCCAGCTGGTGGACTCTCTGTTTTCCTGCCAGTACAGCATCCTGTCCTAGCGTGCTCACCTCTGGCAGTGGAGTCCTGAGTTTCTGGAGCAAGATGAGATTGTTGTGGGTTTAGAGAACATCTCTGATGAAATTTCCTGAATCTGCAAGTAGAAAATAGAGAAGGCGGGATGGAGAGAAGAAAGAGAACCTCATATATTTCAGATAAATATTTTGCTTGTGTAACACTTGGCTCTGCTCACTCCGGGTCCCCAACCTTGAGAAGCTTGCAGAAGAGTTCCAGACAATGCACTATAGATACAGTGAAATAAACACAGAAAAGAGGATGTAGGAGGAAGGCATAGAGTGAAATTAACCTAGAAAAAGCCTTAATTCAAGGTTGGCCTTCTGAATGCCCTGAATTCACTCAAAGGTTCTCAGAGCTGTCTCTCTCATATCCTGAAAGCAGAACAAAAGCAGACTTCATAAAACCCAGTGGTGTGAAGTGCAGGGGACGACTCTCCTTAGAAAGATGGCTTAAGATTCACCAACCGGTTTATAAGGAGGCTTTTTCTTTGTGCATCTCTTTGCTGGAGGTCATGTAGACTGAGTCCCACGTGTATCAGGATATTAGGTTTTCGGAGGGTTGTTGTTCAGTTGCTCAGTTGTGTCTGACCCTTTGCAACCCCATGAACTGCAGCACTCCAGGCCTCCCTGTCCTCCACCGTCTCACGGAATTTGCTCAAACTCATGCCCATGGAGTTGGTGATGCCATCCAACCATCTCATCTTCTGCTGCCCCCTTCTCCTTCTGCCTTCAGTCTTTCCCAGCATCAGGGTCTTTTCCCATGAGGGTAATGGACATTTTCTAAAAGAGGATTGCAGTGACAGTTGTACTTGATAAGTTAACTCACAGAAGTCACTGATTCATTTTTTTTTAAGTGACATGAGGCTAATAACTCCAGAGTTTCATGTCTTGTCTGGGAGATGGTTTGGTTTTATAAATCTAGATGTTAAGCCTCTTTAAAGATGGACCAGACTGCATATTCGAGAAGGATGACAGTTTTTTTCTCTGCCGCATGGGGACACTTTAGAGCTTCCATGCTGCTCCCATCCAGTGCTAGGAACCATTTGTTTTGTTTTGAATTTTGACAATGAGACCATTGTGGGATTGACGTGCTCCTTTCTTTTGGCTCTGAAGACAGATTAAGTCATTTCTGGTCCATGCAGAGCCTGGCCAGCTTGTCTTGAACTAGGATAAGCACGTTGGACATGACTCGTGACGGCACAAAGACAATGAACTTGCCCCGCCCCCCACCCGCCCAAAGCAAAGGGGTTTACACTTTGCTGGCAAAACCTCACAAACAAATGCAGAACATTCCACCCCATCTCTGTTTCCCTGGAAACTCAGAGTTCCTTGAGAAATTACATAGGAGCCAAGGTGTTATTCCCCTGGTCTGCTCCCCACCCTCCAGTGGCTGATCGGGTGTCGCAGGCTTATGGCACATTCAGAAAACAGAAGCGGGGGTGAGGGTCTTCCCTTAGCTGGTCCTCCGCTTGGAGTGCTCATCAGATGTCATTGCTCTCTGCTCACACTCTGCCACTTGCCTTCCCCTTCACTGATCCCTTCCTGCCCCTCACCGCCCTTGGTACTTTTCCTTACGTGACACCTTCCAGTCCTGCTGTTTATCATGGCTTCTCTCGGCTGGCTGAGCCCTTGCTTTTGGCAATGTTTTGTCTCCCGGCATCTTTCCATAAATGCCAAGATAGATTTCCAAGGAACGCGGTCCTCCTGGGACAATCTGGCTGGAACCTGCCGGGCCGGCTCTGATTGGTTCTGACTGTGAGTTATTGCCCGGGGAAGCAAAGTTTGGTCTAATTCTAGCTTGTCAGGGTCACTTAGAGAAGGAAAAGAAACCCATCCTTTAAACTGAAGGGATTCCTCTCTCACTCCCACTTGACGCTGGGCTGCCCTGGGGTGCGAGGCTCTCTTGGGGCAGAATCGGGCTGGAGCTTGGGACTTCTCCCGAGAGAGCGCCTCTAGATACGAGCCACAGGGATGAAGACAGATGGGCTCCTGTTCCTGTGTTATCATGTCTCGCGATGAACCACTTTCCTGATCTGGGCCTGAGGTCCCTGCGGGGCTGCAGACGGTCATTTCTTTCCCCTCCCTTTGCTCTGAACTCCTAGAGAAGGGCGTTCTTGCCACCTCTTTGTTCCGTATATTAAAAAAACCTTTTTGTTGTAGACTACTTAATTCGCAATGTTGTGTTAATTTCAGGTGTACAGCAAAGTGATTCCTCTATGCCTATATGTATATATACTCATTTTTTAAGATTCTTTTTCTCATATAGGTCATTACAGAGTATTGAGCAGAGTTCCCTGTGCTATAAGTAGGTCCTTGTGAGTTATCTTGGTGTTCATCCCTAGGAAGGAGATGAAAACCTATCAGTGAGCACCTTGGAAAGGTTTTCCAGAATGAGTGACTGCTTCTTTCAGAACAAGAAAGAAAAAGAGGCAGACCCCTCAATACTGGTATCCCACCTTGGCCATCCCTGGTCTAACCTTGGCCATCAGCGTTAGCTATTGGAGGCCTAGCCCTGGTGGAATTTATGACAATTAAAAAAATTATTTTATTGAAGTATAGTTGATTTACAGTGTGTTAATTTCTGCTGTACAGCAAAGTGATTCAGTTATACATATATAGACAATATTTTCATATTCTTTTTCATCATGGTTTATCTATGACTTTTTTTTTTTGAGCACAGCTCTGACCTCATCCTTGTTGCTATGGAGAGGGTTTCCTTTCGTCTGTCACGCGCCCGGCAGACACTCTCTGCCTGGCCCTAGAAAACGTCTTGGAGCCTTAAGTGGCCTTCATCACAGGTGCAGGGAATGCAGACAGACCCTGTTTCTTTGGCGAGAGTGAAACCAACATCTCCAAGGAGCTTGCAGCCGAGCTGTCTACGGTGCTGCTATTTTTGACATGCTTGCTTGCTCCCAGGACTTGACAACCGCTGTCTCCAGGAGACAGACAAACCCTGCTTTTGGCAGCAGACATTTTGCCATGGAAAAAAATATAGGAAGACAGTCCTGCAGTCAGGAGGGGCTGGTGCTGTGCCTTCCCGCTCCTCCAAGAGGCTGGCACCCGGCCAGTGGGGTGGTGGGTCTGAGGCTGGGGCGAGATCCCCATCTGGGAATCCATCCTGCCCCATGGGAGTGGTCCTAACAGGAATGAGAATGGCATCTTTCATTTAAGAAAGCATCTCAGTTCAGTGCTTTCAGACATCATGTCTTATAACAGAGGTTAGGAGCCTAGACTTTGGAGCCAGTTGTCTGAGTTCAGATCCCACCTCTGCCACTCACCGGCTGGGTGATGTGGACCAAGTTCTGGAACCTTCTGTGCCTCAGTTTCCTTCTCTTTAAAATGGGGGCATAATGGGGCCAATCTCATAGGGCTGTTTCAAAGATTAGATGAGTTAATATGAGTACCCTGTTTATGTAACACCAAGTAACACTACGTACACAGTGTGACGTAAGCAAGCACCACACAGAGGCTGAAATTATCATCAGTGCTGTTATCCTTCAACAACCAAATGCAATGGGAAGGCTAGGCATTGTTTTCCTCTTTGGCAGAGAAGGCAGTTGAGGCTCAGTGGGCAAGTTCAAGGGCACCTGGCTATCGAGTGGTCCACTGCCCTCAGGTGAGACGTGATGAGCAGAACCCAGGAAAAGTCCAGTGGATATTCAGCAAGAAGAGAGAATGAATCATGGTTCCTGAATGTGCACATAGCTTTTTGTTTGGCCATGTCTCCAAGCATCCCTAGTTTCCCAACCAGGGATCAAACTTGCTTTTCCTGCATTGCAAGCATGGAATCTTAACCAATGGACCACCAGGGAAGTCCCATGTTTTGTTTTTTAAAACACTTTTTTGGCCTCACTGTGTGGTATGCAGGATCCCAGTTCTCTGGCCAGGGATTGAAACCGAGCCCTGCGCTTTGCAAGGCAGATTTTTAACCACTGGACCACCAGGGAAGTCCCCTATAGGCTTTTACTTACTTGCCAGTTCATCTTTTTGACTGAAAATCCACAGGTTTCCTATGCTGTTTTCCTTCTGGGGCTCTGAAGGCACAGAACTGCTCAGGCATCTTTCTAGAGGGTCTTTCCTCACCCCATCACTGTTCTCCTTCCCTCATGTGTTAGCAGCCTGGGAGGGTGGGAGTGACTCTCTTCTAGAGCCTTCCTCTAGCACTTCCTTTGAATCCTCTTCTTTGGGACAGATGCAGGGTCTCACAGGTGGCCCTCGGGACAGAATCCATAAGCTGGACCCTGGCTCAGAATTTTCGTCTACAGTTCTAGCGGCTTTCAAATCCCACTTCCCTGGTCCTCACTCTCAGCGTCCTTTTTTGTTCCACCATGTCCTTTCCCCTTTGCACTGGGGTACCTGCTGACATTCCTTGGTTGTTTTCCACTGTTTTTCCCTCCTTTCAGGGGCTTCCCCAGTGGTGCTGGTGGTAAAGAATCTGCCTACCAATGCCGGAGATGCAGGAGATGTGGGTTCAATCCCTGGGTCAGGGAGATTCCCCTGGAGAAGGGCATGGCATCCCACTCTAGTACTCTTGCCTGGAGAATCCCATGAACAGAGGACGCTGGCAGGTTACAGCCCATGGGGTCACAAAGAGTTGAACACGACTGAGTGTCTGAGCAATTTCCTCCTTTCAGAGGGTACAGGAGACCCTAGGGTCGAAAGAAGCTGCTCGCCCACCTCCTTTGGTTTTCTGGTCTGCTTCCACTGCGACTGAAGGGCAGCTGCTGGCTTGGGGGCCTCGGTTCCGGGCCAACAGCTGTACACATCCTTAGCTCATTCCTGAGGCCACTGCAGTGTCCCGTGGGGGACTTGGCCCCAGGCAGGAAATGGGACTGTCCTCCCCACCCTGAATTCAGAACTTCCTGGCTTCTTTGCTTTCAGAGTCAGAGAACTGAGGTCTGAATCATCTGTTAGCTGCACCTGTTTAAATCTCTCCATGCTTCTGTTTACCATCTGCAAAATAAGGAAGCGAATTCCACTCAGCCCACCTGGTGGTTGTGAGGATGCAAGCGAAAGCATTTCCAAGGCCATACACTCTCAGGAGAGCCTGGCTCCCTGCTCTGCCAGGCAGCCGAGTGGGCTTCAGTGACACTGATCAGCCACCCAGAGTGACCAGCCACCTGCACCTCAAAGAAAGGGCATCCCAGGTGACCGCAGTTTCGTTCTCTGAAACCAACATTGAAATGAAATACAGCATAAAAAAATAGACTCAGGATATCAACTTTTAAACTTGAAGGCTCTTTTCCTAAAGGATTCATTGCAGAATCTCTAAATAAATTGCGCGTAAAACATGATTTAATATAGATAAATTAAAAGATGCTTGCTCCTTGGAAGAAAAGCTGTGACAAACCTAGACAGTGTAGTAAAGAACAGAGACATCACCTTGCCAACAAAGGTCCTCATAGTCAAAGCCATGGTTTTTCCAGTAGTCACGTACAGATGTGAGAATCGGACCATAAAGAAGGCTGAGCACCAAAGAATGGTTGCTTTTGGACTGTAGTGCTGGAGAAGACTCTTGAGAGTCCTTTGGACAGGAAGGCAATCAAAGCAGCCAATCCTAAAGGAGATCAACCCTGAATATTCAATGGAAGGACTGATGCTGAAGCTGAAGCTCCAGTACTTTGGCCACCTGATGGGAAGAGCAGACTCACTGGAAAAGACCCTGAGGCTGGGAAAGACTGAGGGCAGGAAGAGAAGGGAACGACAGAGGATGGGATGGTTGGATGGAGTTACCGATTCAATGGACATGAGTTTGAGCAAACTCAGGGAGATGGTGAAGGACAGAGAAGCCTGGCGTGCTGCAGTCCATGGGGTCACAAAGGGTCAGACATGGCTTAGTGACTGAACAAACAACAAAAATCTCAGGACCAGAGTCAGACAGAGTGAAGTTTCCAGAGGCCATGGTAGCTGAGTCATAAATCAGACAGACACTCATCGGCTGCTTTAAGGCAATTTGGCATCCCTGGGAAGAGAGAAAAGTCTGGTGTGCTTGGGAAAAATTGTGTGGCCTGTGAGGTTTGCTCTCTGCTGTAGGGGATGTGTCAGGCTTTTCAGGAGCTATATACATTTGTGTGTGGTGAGCCCAGCTTCTCATTCACCCCTAGACCTCAGGCAGTTGCCCTCTGCTCATCTGGAAGGGTGTTCGTTTTCTGTTTTATTTTGCTTTTTAAAAGTTTTTTTTTTTTTGATGTAGACCATTTTTAAGGCCTTTGCTGAATTTGTTACAATGTTGCCTCTGTTTTATGTTTTGGTATTTTGCCTTCATGGCATATGAGATCTTAGTTCCCCGACCAGGGATTGAACCCGCGCCCCGCTGCACTAGAAGGTGAAATCTTAACCACTGAACTGCCAGGAAGTCCCTGTCTGAAGTCTGGGAGTGAATGAGAACCTGGACTCCTCATGTACACATCTTACTTCTTATTTTACTTTCAGTTCAGTTCAGTCGCTCAGTTGTGTCTGACTCTCTGCAACCCATGGCTTACCTGTCCATCACCAATTCCTGGAGCTTGCTCTGATTCATGTCCATCAAGTTGGTGGTGCCATCCAACCATCTCATCCTCTGTCACTCCCTTCTCCTCCTGCCCTCAGTCTTTCCCAGCATCAAGGTCTTTTCCAATGAGTCAGTTCTTCGCATCAGGTGGCCAAAGTATTGGAGTTTCAGCTTCAGCATCAGTCTTCCCAACGAATATTCAGGACTGATTTCCTTTGGGATGGACTGGTTTGATCTCCTTGCTGTCCAAGGGACTCTCAAGAGTCTTCTCCAACATCACAGTTCAAAAGCATCAATTCTTTGGCGCTTAGCCTTCTTTATAGTCCAATGCTCACATCCATATGTGACTACTGGAAAAACCATAGCTTTAACTAGATGGACCTTTACATTACTAGACATAACAAAGTAATGTCTCTGCCATGCTGCTTAGGTTGGTCATAGCTTTTCTTCCAAAGAGCAAGTGTCTTTTAATTTCATGGCTGCAATCACCATCTGCAGTGATTTCGGAGCCCCCCAAAATAAAGTCTCTCCACTGTTTTCATTGTTTCCCCATCTGTTTGCCATGAAGTGATGGGACCAGATGCCATGATCTTTGGTTTTTGAATGTTGAGTTTTAATCCAACTTTCCCCTCTCTTCTTTCACTTTCATCATGGGGCTCTTTAGTTCTTTGCTTTCTGCCATAAAGATGGTGTCATCTGCATATCTGAGGTTATTGATATTTCTCCCAGCATCACTTCATGGGAAATAGATGGGGAAACAGTGGAAACAGTGCCAGACTTTATTTTTTTGGGCTCCAAAATCACTGCTGATGGTGACTGCAGCCATGAAATTAGAAGACGCTTACTCCTTGGAAGAAAAGTTATGTCCAACCTAGATAGCATTTTCAAAAGCAGAGACATTACTTTGCCGACTAAGGTCCGTCTAGTCAAGGCTATGGTTTTTCCTGTGGTCATGTATGGATGCTGTCTCTTATACACATCTAGATGTGTATAAGAGACAGATCGTAACTCGAGAGGGACCTGCCACAA
>SJYT01061338.1:0-147713 GCA_006410635.1 Cephalophus harveyi | reverse complement strand
ATCAGCCCTGGGATTTCTTTGGAAGGAATGATGCTAAAGCTGAAACTCCAGTACTTTGGCCACCTCATGCGAAGAGTTGACTCATTGGAAAAGACTCTGATGCTGGGAGGGATTGGGGGCAGGAGGAGAAGGGGACGACTGAGGATGAGATGGCTGGATGGCATCACTGACTCGATGGATGTGAGTCTGAGTGAACTCCGAGAGATGGTGATGAACAGGGAGGCCTGGTGTGCTGCGATTCATGGGGTCGCAAAGAGTCGGACACGACTGAGCGACTGAACTGAACTGAACTGAATCTTGATTCCAGCTTGTGCTTCATCCAGCCCGGGATTTCACATGATATACTCTGTATAGAAGTTAAATAGGCAGGGTGACAATACACAGCCTTGATGTACTCCTTTCCCAATTTGGAACCAGTCTGTTGTTCCATGTCCAATTCTGTTGCTTCTTAACCTGCATACAGATTTCTCAGGAGGCAGGTAAGATGGTCTGATGTTTCCATCTCTTTAAGAATTTTCCACAGTTTATTGTGATCCACACAGTCAAAGGCTTTGGCATAATCAATAAAGCAGAAGTGGATGTTTTTCTGGAACTCCCTTGCTTTTTTGATGATCCAGCAGATGTTGGCAATTTGATCTCTGGTTCCTCTGCCTTTTCTAAAACCAGCTTGAACATCTGGAAGTTCACGGTTTACTTACTGTTGAAGCCTGGCTTGGAGAACTTTGAACATTGCTTTACTAGCATGTGAGATGAGTGCAATTGTGCAGTAGTTTGAACATTCTTTGACATTGCCTTTCTTTGGGATTGGAATGAAAACTGACCTTTTCCAGTCCTGTGGCCACTGATGAATTTTCCAACTTTGCTGGCGTATTGAGTGCAGCACTTTCATAGCATCATCTCTTAGGATTTGAAATAGCTCAACTGGAATTCCATCACCTCCACTAGCTTTGTTCATAGTGATGCTTCTTAAGGCCCATTTGACTTTGCATTCCAGGATGTCTGGCTCTCAGTGAATGATCACACCATCGTGGTTATCTGGATCATGAAGATCTTTTTTGTACTTTACTCTTTATTTTCTCTTTCTGCATCTGCTCTGCCCTGGTACATGGTTTTATATATGTGCAGAATTCCAAACAGCTATCACAAAGTGCCTAACCTGAGATTTCACAGCTACCTCTGACCACATGTCCTAAATCAGAGATGATGGGACACTAAGAAATACTGGACATAACAGTTATGTCTCAGTAAGGGTGGAAAGAATAGAAAAAAATAAAACGGAAGAAATGTTGGAAGAGTTCACATGCAGTGTTGGATTTTTGTTTTCTTCTGAAGAATAATAGGTCTGGTCTCCTTGGGCTTGGGTTTCAGTTTTCTAACACTGGTCAGAAGCATTGAACACAGTCACTGCTTCAGAAGGGCAGAGTGATCCCTTTTTAAAAAAAAAAAAAGAAAATTATTTGGCTCCACTGGGTCTTAGTTATGGCACACAGGATCTTCGATCTTTGTTGCAGCACACAGGGTCTTGAGTTGAGGCATGTGGGATCTAGTTCCCTGACCAGGGATTGAAACCAGGCCCCCTGCATTGGGAGTGTGGAGTCTTAGTCACTGGACCACCAGGGAGGCGCCAGGCTGGGTGCTCTTGCCCGGTGCCCGTGGAGGCACTGTGCTTGTAGCGTTGGGCTTCTTATGGGAGGAAGACCTCTTCCTATGTGTGCATTTGAACCCCGGGCTGGAACATCGGAGGCTGAACCATGGTGCCCTGGTCTCCTCCATCTGGTGACCTGTGGACGCTAGCTTCTGTGGCCGCTCTTGGAAGCCTTCCTGCAGGATCGTGTTGGACTGAGTCACAGCGGACTGTTAGATGGGAGTGGGAGGAGGGTAGTTATCAGACACAGACAGTGGGAGGGAGCGGAGGTGAGGGCTGGCAGCTGGGAAGGAGACAGTCACAACTCCAGATGAGGGATGTCTCTGCAGGGGAGCAGGGACCTCCCGGCAATCAAGAATGCACTCAGTTAATGTGCAAATATAACACCCTAGGGCTCTCTGCCATCACCCTTGTGTAGGTTCTCAGCACCCAATGTTAGAATTATTGAATGTTAGTCACTCAGTCATGTCTGACTCCTTGTGACTCCATGGACTGTAGCCCGCCAGGCTCCACTGTCCATGGAATTCTCTAGGCCAAAATACTGGAGTGGGTAGCCATTTCCTTCCCCAGGGAATCTTCCTGACTTAGGGATCGAACCCAGGTCTCCTGCATTGCAGGCAGATTCTTTACCATCTAAGCCACAAGGGAAGCCTAGAATTATTGCAATAAGACCATTCAATTTGGGGAAAAAAGAATACCCTAAGTTACATGCTCTGTTCAATTATATGAGCAGGGAGACAGGTGAGTGTGAAGCAATAAAGGTTTTCCATCTAAAATGACTAGAATGAGAAAAAGGCAAACTGTATTTCCCATCTGAGGATGACCTCCTGCATCTCTGATGTCAGATAACTAGGTGTCCTCCGTGCCTGCCGGCACAGAGGACAATTCTGTTCCACAACAGAATTGAGAGAGGGCGTTCCTGAAGTGGGACCATATGGCTTTTCTGGGTCATCACTTGCTTGCAGCCCGGACTCTGCATTTGTCGGCTGTCTGGGACATCATGACCCCGCTGTCAGCCCCAGACCCCTTCTTGTCCTTCTGAGATTATTCCCAGTGAGTTTCGGCTCCCAGGGGAACTCTTGTGTTTGTGAGATTTACTGGCTGAAAGTTAAATCATTGTAGAATTGGGTCCATGTCCAACATATTGCCTTGGGAGGCAGATAAGAAAGTCTCCCTTTTTTCAGTGCTTTACGGGTAATTTCATTGCAATATTTCAGGGCTAGAATTCAAATGGAAAGGCTCAAAAGCAATTTGAGCTGCAATCAGCTCAAAATCCTCCAGATTCCAAGAGAGGTGAGGTCATCCCTTAACAGGGACAGCTTTCACTGCAGAAAACCCAAGTTGAAAAGAATTCTATAACCCTTCCTTCCATTCCCCCTAAAATATCTGCTGTTTCCAGGAGTGTGGAAAAAATGAAATCAGGTTGGACTTAAAGGAAATCCATCACAGGCCTTCCATCTTAATGCTTCTCTGCCTCACTTTTTCCAATAGGTGCGTTTCTAAAAAGTTGCTGTTTTTGTTGTGTGAGTGTGTGTGCATGTGTGTGTATTATTTTTAATAGATTCACTTTCTATCAGAGATGTTTTCAATAGTAGGGAGCCTTTTCACATTAAAAAAATCGCAGTATAGCTAAACTTACGTGAGGATATCTGGTCTATAGAAAAAGGAACCTTGACTAGTTCGTGGCACTCTTGCTATAAATACCATCCTAATTCCCTTTCTCTAATGGTGGGTAAAGGAATACTCTCAGAAAGATTTAAGAAAGAAAGAGCCTTTCTATTTGTTGGCAGAAGCAGGGGATAGTTTTCAAAATGTATCTTCAAAAGTGGGAACTTGAGAAGACTCTTACCATTTTCATGTCTTTCTCACTGCATTTTGACTCCAGGTGCTGAATCTGCCAGTATTCCGACGTGGGCGAGTTTAGTCACTCAGACCTGTCCGACTCTTTGTGACCCCATGGGCTGTAGCCTGCCAGGCTCCTGGTGGGTTGCCATTTCCTCCTGCAGGGAACCTTCCTGATTCAGGGATCGAACCCACATCTCTTGGGTCTCCTGCATTGGCAGGCGGATTCTTTACCACTGCGCCGCCTGGCAGCATTGCATTTTCTGTTCCCGTGTCAGGTGAGGCAGGATGGGAGATTTGAGGACACAGTTCTGAGCCCCTCGTTTCTTTGTAAACCGAGTCGGAAGAGGTGAGCTCAGCCAACTCGGGAGTCGGCGCCCAGTGCTGCCACCCTCTGGCTCTGCCGCTGTGTGGCCTTGGGGGTGTTGGGAACCTCTCTGAGCCTTTTCTTCCCTGTAAAAACATCCCTCACAGTGGCCAGTGGAACGTACTGAGGCAGAGCCGGCCCAGGTGTGTCACACGGCCTGGCAAGCATCCAATCAGAGAGCAGTATTATTTCCATGGTCTCTCTTTTCTTTCCCCGGTTCAGTGGGATGTTGAGGCTTCAATCGGCAAGCAAGCGTCTGAAAACTGTCCAACCTTTCAGAATGGTGGAAACCGCTCGGAGCTCTCATAAATTAGTCTTTTGGGAGATATAAGTATCTATAATAGTTTCTCTCACTTTGCAGATTTAGATTGGCTGACCACGATCCAGCTATTCAATCATCAGATCCTTGACTGTCACAGAGGAGACTCATGGAAAGGGGTTTAATGCCCTTTTCAACTTGAAAACTACTTCCAGGCTAAAAATGCCAGCAGAAGAGAGTATCCAAGGATTCTAGTAAATCCCTTTAGAAAGGACGTAAGTAATGAGGCAACATATCCTTGGGAGCAGTGAGAGCTTCCAGCTCACTTAGGAATTAACTGAGCATGTGAATAAGCGAGTGTAGACAGATCTGGGGCTCAGCTGGTTACCTACCTGGCTTCTGGGCCAGGTGGGGTGCTACCTGGGGTGCCTAGCAGCTCATTGACGTGCCTTTTGTTATGTGTTTGGGGTCGAGTTCTTTGAAATTACAACACAAACTGTTGGAAAATATGATTCAATTTACAGAGAACGTATTTCTTTATATGCAGCATTTCAGGAATGTGTTTCATTTGCATGGAAGTCAGTTGAGCTCCATGGTAAATACATAGAGAATAAGACAAAATGACATGGAATAATTAAATAATAAGAGACTTCCAAAAGTCAGGGAATACAGTACTCTGCCTTGCACTTGAGTAAGTTCCTAATTTTCCCAGGCCTATTCTTCTTCTTTTTAATATTTGCTTATTTATTTGGTTGCTCCTGGTCTTAGTTGCGGCACGTGGGATCTAGTTCCCTGACCAGGGATCAAACCCGGGCCCCCTGTATTGGGAGCCCAGAGTCTCAGCCACTGGACCACCAGGAAAGTCCCCCAGGCCTCTTCTGAGACTTCCCCAATGAGAATCCGTATCCTACACCCCTTCAAGGACATGTGTTTGGGCTTCACAGCCTTTGTTTTCGGGACTTTTTCCTCCTGTCAGTTACACATCGCCTGTGGCACTTTAACTTCCTCGTATTTTTTTTTTTTTTTTTTTTTCTGCAATGTATACTCGGCTGACCATATTACCTAGAAGAGCTCCTTCTGTCAGTTCCTCAAGGTGATCTGCAGAGCACGGGAACAGAATCTCTGGGCATGGTGCTCGTTTCAGAAATGACGATCCTAGTGCTTAAGAATCTGCCTTGTGATGCAGGGAAAGCAAGTTCGATCCCTGGTCAGAGAACTAAGACTCCACATGCCGAGGGGACAGCTAAGCCTGCACACCACGGCTACCGAACCCACGAGCTCCAGCACCCACGAGCAGCAACCGGAGAGTTTGTGGGGCGCAAAAGAAGATCCTGCACAAGACAAGGAAGATCCCAAGTGCTGCAGCTAAGACCCGACCCAGCCAAATAGCACTGCCTCTGAGAGATACAGAAGGCATATGTGCAGAAGATTAAAGCCTCTGAGAAGTCTTGCAACAAGTAAAGCTATTTCACTTCTCAAGTCAGTGCTGTTCAAAGTTTTTTTTTTTTTAACCTCAGAAGCTCCACCTCTTTTTGGAGGGAACTTCTATTCATGTCCCACAAAAAAAAAAAAAAAACCCTGTAATCCAAGGAATATTAATACATTTCGAGAAACTCAAAGAGATCTGAAACTCCCGGCAATGGATTTGAGTCCGTGAAACCTCAGCCCTTTAAATAAGGTCTTCTCAAATGGATCATTGTGGACCTCCTTAGCAACCGTCTTCAAGTTTTCCACACTCCTCTTAAGTTTGTGCAGAGGCTTACAGAATCAGTGAATTGATAAGGCTCTGAATAATGCAGAAGGAGACATTCCCTCCCCTGGTGACCTTTCTCTTAAGTAGAAGTCCTTGAGAAAAAGAACTGGAAGCGTTGTTCTTCGTTAGAGGTGAAGTTTATGTTCTGCTTTGCTTGCAAGTGGCTACACGTCAGACACACTTCGCCAATGGATGACTGACTTCGGGGTTGCCTTACGGTGCTAGCAGTTTGATTTCCATGCACGTTGTTAACCAAATCAGAGATCGCATGCCTGTGTGCTATGTCGCTTCAGTCTTGCCAAACTCTGCGACCTCATGGACCGTAGCCCGCCAGGCTCCTCTGTCCATGGGATTCTCCAGGCAAGAACACTGGAGTGGGTTGCCATTTCCTTCTCCAGGGAATCTTCCCAAACCAGGGATAGAACCCAGGCCCCCTGGGTCTCCTGAATTGCAGGCAGATTCTTTACCGCTGAGCCACTGGGGAAGTCCCTTCTGTGCTTAGAGACAAAAGGAGAGGATGTGGTGGCTCTTGACCTGCTGTTGCCTTTGTCTCGGCTCCTCTTCTGGACATCCTGGACTGTGAGGAGGAGCTTCTGATAACTGATGGTTTCGTCTTTAAATCCACCAAGAGTCAGAACAAGTGGACTGTGGAAAAAGTGGTAATCACATTTAATTCTGGGTCTGTCACTGGCTTCAGAGAAGGCAGTGGCACCCCACTCCAGTACTCTTGCCTGGAAAATCCATGGATGGAGGAGCCTGGTGGGCTGCCATCTATGGGGTCGCACAGAGTCGGACACGACTGAAGCAACTTAGCAGCAGCAGCTGTCACTGGCTTGCTGTGGCCCTGAGCAGGTCGCCTGTCTGGCAATGGGTGGGTATTAACTGTCAGTATGATTCTGTCTTCTGTCCCAGAGTCTTCATCTGTACAGTGAGGTGGTTGCATTAGACAATTTTTGAGCTTTTGCTGGAAAATTCTGTGGGCGTTCAAGCCTATTCATTAAATGTACAGCTGGTTCCCTTGATCACTTGGCCAACTTTATTGCTTGACTTTTGCCACTAGAGTGATCTTTCAAAGAGAGAGTGGGCGTTAACTTACAATTTCAACTTTACATGAAATCATTCCGTTTCAGAGGTTATCTACTCCAGTCTCTTATTTTACAAAGATCAGAACTTAACACTTAAAAAATATACTGAGCCGGTTATAGCAAAGTCTTGGAAGCAGTCATAGCTTTTTATGTGATACCGAGTATGATAAATCTCTTCCCTCTGCTTCTCAGTTACTTTCCCTCTCTCTCCATCTTTCCTCCTTCCCTCCCTTCCTTCCTTCCTGTTTTCTTAGATGAAATCTTTCTTAGTTATTAAGTGATATCTTGATCTTTTAAATCTCAGAGTAGCAAAATAAGCATTCCTTGGTGTTCCTCTGTGTCAGAACCTTGGCTTTATGACTGGAAAGACGTGGGGTGTGGACGGACACTTCTATGTTAGGGAGAAGCAGGGAATGCAGACCAGCAGAGATGCTGATCTAGTATCCTCTTGGGTCTCTGGCTCCCCACTTGCAGAGGGAACCTGTAGAAAAGACAAAGGCAAGTAGGTACAGCTCTTTGGTGTCTTCAATGTAGGAGCTGCCTCTTGCTGTTTCTGGGTAACTCTGAGGGCGGGTGTTGGACTGTTTGCTGGGATGTTCCCACTGAGCCTTGCAGTTTCTCTGATGGGAAGGTCTGTCCAGCTCTGCCCATTCAGCTCAGTCCCAGGAGCTGGGGCTGCATTCGGGACCAGGGTCCTTGTTGAGCTGGCTCCCAGTCCTGCCCAGCTCCCAGGTCCTGATGCTTTTTGGTGTTTGTGTATCATCTTTATCCCGTTTTGCCTTGCTTCCTACTGCGGTGCAGCCTGACAAGCAGAGGGCTGGCCAGAGATAGAGGAAGCCCATGTGGACTCCGAGCATACTGTTTGAGCAAATGGCTTGAAACAAACAGTTTTATTTACTGACTTTAAAAGTTGTATCTGCTCAATATGGAAAACTAGTGCAATTTAGAAAAGCATAAGGAAGAAAATAAAAGTTCCCACAGTCCCATAAGCAGAGACTTTCAGTGTTGGTATTTTGCTGGTTTTTCTTCCAGACCAGCTCTGTCTCTGCATCTCTCTCTGTTAAGATCCATTTTATATTTCATTTCAAAAAAAAAAGCTCCATATTTTGTCTCTAATTTTCTCATGCAATTATCACATAGATGCACCATCATTTTGGTACCCTACCGCTTACTGTGGGTCATTCTGGTTGTTTGCTAGCTTTTTGTTCTAAATGATGCTACAGTGGACATTTTTCCTCTATATAAGTGAACAGTATGAACAGGCAAAATGATAGGATATCAAAAGAGGAACTCCCCAGGTCATTAGGTGCCCAATATGCTACTGGAGATCAGTGGAGCAATAAGTCCAGAAAGAATGAAGGGATGGAGCCAAAGCGAAAACAATACCCAGTTGTGCATGTGACTGGTGATAGAAGCAAGATCCGATGCTGTAAAGAGCAATACTGCATAGGAACCTGGAATGTCAGGTCCATGAATCAAGGCAAATTGGAAGTGGTCAAACAAGAGATGACAAGGGTGAACGTCGACATTCTAGGAATCAGCGAACTAAAATGGACTGGAATGGGTGAATTTAACTCAGATGACCATTATATCTACTACTGTGGAGAAGACTCTTGAGAGTCCCTTGGACTGCAAGGAGATCCAACCAGTCCATTCTGAAGGAGATCAGCCCTGGGATTTCTTTGGAAGGAATGATGCTAAAGCTGAAACTCCAGTACTTTGGCCACCGCATGTGAAGAGTTGACTCATTGGAAAAGACTCTGATGCTGGGAGTGATTGGGGGCAGGAGGAGAAGGGGACGACCGAGGATGAGATGGCTGGATGGCATCACTAACTCGATGGATGTGAGTCTGAGTGATCTCCGAGAGATGGTGATGAACAGGGAGGCCTGGCGTGCTGCGATTCATGGGGTCGCAAAGAGTCGGACACGACTGAGCGACTGAACTGAACTGATAAGTGTTCACATTTGTGATCCTCTCCTTAGGTTGTGTTCCTCCAAGGGTCAAGTAGCATAGATAAATTGAGCAAAGTGTTTTCTATACCTCAGCTTCCTCACCTATCATAAAGCAACAACAGAAACAACGACAGGAGACACTTCACCGGCGCGGTGGGTGCGGCCACATCTCTAAGCGCTTCGCCTGCACCAACCTGTTTGCTTTCCCAGCAGCTCTGTGAGAAGCTCCACCCCAGAGGAGCCACTGGTCCAGGTCTCAGGGTCTAGGCATTCTAGCTGTAGCATCCTTGCTCTTAACTTCCCCGTGAGACGGGGAGCAGTCCCCTGATCTCCATCCAGTCCTAAGGTCATCTACATCATTTATTTCTACACTAGCCGTGTTCCCAAGTAACACGGTTGCCTGGTGTGAGTTCTTGACTCCTTAAATCCTTGAATCCTCTTCACCCTGGCATTTGTGTGTTTAATGGGATTGGGGTGTGTGTGTGTGTGCACGTACACACACTTATGTAATCTCAGGAATGGAGCAGAGCCAACGAGAGAGTATGGGGCAGAAAAGCCTGGATATCTGTTGACAGAACAATGAAATGCGGTTATTCGGTGTTATTCGTTAAAGATAACTCATCTCAGCCACTATGGCTGGGAAATTGGTCATGTTAGAATTGGGCGGTCAGTCCAGTGGAGCAGGAATGGGGTGGGGAGCGCTGTCCTGTGCCACCCCGTCCCCAAAGCACATGTCTGCATGTATTCCCTGAAGAGGGCACGTCCCCTCCCCGAACGGCTCTGTCCAGAGCAAGGTGATGCCCGCAGGTGTGACTGTTCATCCTGCAAGGGAGAGGGGATCACAGACTTGTCACAGAATGACGGTCTGGGATGCCTCATCATGGTGTTCAATACAGAGACCACTCAGCCTCCCAGAAACCCCGACGCAGGATCTGGGAGAAGCTGAGGGTCTGCTTCTCTAAGACATGTGTGCCGCATGACTGTCTTCAGGAAACCTGAGGAGATCTGAGGTGGTGGGTCTCCACCTTTCCAGTGCTTCAGAATCACCCTGACGTGTTAGTCACTTCAGTCATGACCAATTCTTTGTGACCCCATTGACTGTAGCCCGCCAGGCTCCTCTGCCCATGGGTATTCTCCAGGCAAGTATGCTAGAGTGGGTTGCCATGCCCTCCTCCAGGGGATCTTCCCAACCCAGGGATTAAACCCAGGTCTCCCGCATTGCAGGCAGATTCTTTACCTTCTGAGCCAACAGGGAAGCCTGAATCACCCTGCTGCTGCTGCTGCTGCTGCTAAGTCGCTTCAGTCGTGTCCGACTCTGTGCAACCCCGTAGACGGCAGCCCACCAGGCTCCCCCGTCCCTGGGATTCTTCAGGCAAGAACACCGGAATGGGTTGCCATTTCCTTCTCCAATGCATGAAAGTGAAAAGTGAAAGTGAAGTCGCTCAGTCGTGTCCAACTCTTTGCGACCCCATGGACTGCAGCCTACCAGGCTCCTCCGTCCATGGGATTTTCCAGGCAAGAGTACTGGAGTGGGGTGCCATTGCCTTCTCTGGAATCACACTAGGAGCTTTATTTTAAAAAGTACCGCTTTCTGCCCCCTTTGCCGTCTTAACGCCTTCTCGCTTCTCCAGTTTGAACCACTGATCTAGGATGGAGTCAAGAAGCAACACCTTGAAAAAAAGCTTCTCGAGAGACTGTAGGGTACAGCTGTACTTGGGGACCACTGGTCTAGGAGGTTCTAGTGCTCATGCTTTTATACCTTCAACTTTAAGTGCCCTTCACATTTTACAAAGCTCTTTCACAACAGGACGTCACAACAGTTCACCGAGACCAGCAGAGAAGGCATTTTTATGACTTTCCTTGGCCCAGAGAGGTTGACTGAGTTGCCCGAGGTGGCACAGCTTCCCCACCAGTCAGAGCAGAGATTCCCTGCCCAGCCCCGGCCGGTCCTGCCCAACCCTTTGGGAAGGGGCAGCCTCCCTTCCCCTGAAGATCTTGCAGGATGGCATTATCTCAGCCCCCTTCTGGAGGAGCTTCCTTCTTTGCCTTCTCACCCACATCCCTTCTACTGCAGCCCTGCCTCCTCCTCGGAGAACTCCTCATGAAATGGTGCCAGTCACCTCTTTTCCCCAAGCCTCCACCCCCACATAAGAGACGATGGCCCCAAGGACAGAGAGCTCTGACCCCCAGCCCCAGCCCTAGCCTTTCATGGCTGATCCTCTGCATTAGTGCGTGGCAGGAGCCGGCAGAGCTGCCTCCAGCAGCAGCTGTCTGGGACTCCCTCTGCTTTTCCCCTGCCGTCACCTCCTGTCTGAATTCTCCCTCCACCACCAAAGCTTCTCTCCTGCACCTACTCCCCTCCCACCCCGCCCCCAGGATAGCCTTCAGGCCCACCTGAGTCCTTCCTGTGAGCCCCTGCAGTGGGTCTCCTCTCTGGACATCTGGGACAGACTGGTGCTTGACAACGTGGATCAGGTTGAGGAGGACAGAAGCAGGTACCTGTATATGCTCTTCTCTATCCATCCTCCGCCCAGGAACCAGCTATTGGCTCACACTCTCCCCCCGACTCAAAGCGACGACTTCTGCTTCTCTTTCCTCTTCCTTCCCTTGTTCGAACCTTTCCCCTTGTGCAGGCGGGATCCTGGACCAGCTCCCAGGGACTGCAGGCTCCGTGTCAGAACCCTGCAGCCTTCGTCCCTGGGATGCTGAGAGGGGGGCGGGGGTAGGGAGGAGGCGGGGTTTTGCGCTGTCAGGTGCGGAGGCCCTGCTTCCTTTTACTTGCTCAGCATCCTTGTGATAGGTGACGGCACCCCCTGGCAGATACCAGCAGCGGCTGCAGCATCAGAGCAGGTTCCAACCCTGCCTCTCTGACTCGCTAGCCTCAAGAACTTCCTTCTTCTTTGATGCTTTGTGTTCCTCAGCTATAACGTGGAGAGCATCGTGCTTAAAAACTTGAACAAAACTGACTTTCTGGGCACAGAGGAGCAGGGCAAGGGATGGCAGCAGTTCTGAGAATTGGTAGGATGGAGGAAACGCCTTATTCAGTGTCTGGTACCCACTCATTCTTTTTTAACATTTATAATGGGCCCACATGAGCCAAACCCTGGAGAATCAAAGGTGAGCAGGGCTTAAAATCTTGAGGAAGGAGGTACACGCAGACATGAGTAGATAGCTGGCCATAGCACAGTGTGCTCTGTGCTGGAAGCCAGGGGGACAGGCTTTCCGTAAAGCCTGCCCTATCACTCCCTCTCGTCCCCCCTGGGCTCTGATTGTGGGTTGCTGTTGCTGTTTGATCAGTCGTGTCTGACTCTCTGCCGCCCCATACGCCAGGCTTCCCTGGCCTTCACCATCTTCCGGAGCTTGCTCAAACTCTTGTCCATTGGTCGGTGATGCACAGGCAAACACTGATGCAGGAATCAAGGGACAACTTTATTAGCATCAAAGCAGCACTCAGATCCTGCAGCTCGGGGTGCCGGGGTAAAAGGCTGAGCTGAAACATGCAGCTGGGACTGCAGGCAAAGTGGGGAGGGACTCGTCCTCCTTTCTACCTTGGAAGGAGCTTCCAGATCACATTGCAAAGGGCAGAGCAGGAAGTTTGAACCACTTTTGCCCATGACCGTGATGGAGGGCTTCCCTTGTAGCTCAGCTGGTAAAGAATCCACCTGCAATGCAGGAGATCCTGGTTCGATTCCTGGGTTGGGAAGATCTGCTGGAGAAGGGATAAGCTACCTACACGAGTATTCTTGGCCTTCCCTGGTGGCTCAGCTGGTAAAGAATCTGCCTGCAATGTGGGAAACCTGAGTTCGATCCCTAGGTTGGGAAGACCTCTTGGAGAAGGGAATGGCTACCCACTCCAGGATTCTGGCCTGAAAAATTCCATAGACTGTATAGTCCATGGGGTCGCAAAGAGTTGGACACAACTGAGTAACTTTCAATTTCACTTCATGATGCAAGGGTCAGGGGGTCCTGCTCTCTGGGGCTCCCTTGCCCCCCCCCCCCGCCCCGCCTTACCTCATGTCCACAGAAGGCTGCAGTGGTTCCAGAAATCATGTCCTCATACATCTGGGCATCTGGGACAGACTGGTGCTTGACAACGTGGACCAGGTTGAGGAGTACATGTCCAAAGGCAGGAAGAGAAGAATGAGGAAACAAGAATCTGACCAGCTCTCTTAGAGGTGACTTGCAGAAGGAGGAGAGAAAGCAAGACTCTGAAAATTGCAGTAAGTCTACATTCCCAGCAGTTTAATCCTTCCTTGGAAATTATATGCAAGATGCTTCTGGTAAGAAAGGTAGAGAATTCTCCTGGAGGCTGGAGGGAGTCAGGGGAGGTTTCCCAAAGAAGTCAGTATATCAGCTGGGCCTTGCAAGATGAATAGGAGTTTTAAGGATTGAAAATTCTCAATAGAAGGAATAACTGGAGTAGAGTCACAGGGACTTGGGGCTTCCCTGGACTCTGCACAGGTTTGATCCCTAAGCTGGAAACTAAGATCCCACATGTTGCAAAATAAAAGGTTCAGGGACCCAAGAAAAGGAGGATGTGTTCAAGGAACTGGGAGCTGGGGACACATAGGGTGGGAGAGAGTGTACCGCAGAGGCTGGAGAGATAGGCTGGACTCAGGTGGTGACGAGCCGTGACACGGTTAGGGGCTGGATTCATTCTGACACCCATGGGAGCCGCAGGAGCTGTCAGTCAGAGACAGAACCTGCTGAGATGTCTTTCGGGAATGATCCCTCTGGCTAAAGTGAGGACTGGAGTGGAAATGAGACTCGAGACCCAGTGCTGTGCAGTGGCTGGCATGGCACATTGTGGGGAAGCGTGGTGGGAGTGGTCTGCCGAGGTTTCGTCACTGACATTGTTTATCATTGCTGGCACAAGTGACCTCTGGCCAGGTTATTGTGGACAGAGCAGTCCTTTATTGCCTGTGCAAGGAAAGACTTTTCTTAACGCACTGCTCCTGGTGTGCCTCCGAAGGAAGGCTCCTACAGGAATCCAGGTAAATAGAGGAGGCTCTGGTGTGTGCCGGCAGCTCTTGGATGGACAGGCTGAGCACTGGCTCTGCGGTTTGGAGGTGGATTTGAAAAGAGCCTTTGTACTTGGGGTGCTGCGGCGCCAGGCTGCAGAAGCTGTCTGCCTCCAAGAGTTTCTTGAAAGTGGAAGCTGCCCACGTGTATGTGCTTGCAGGGTGTGGAGTGGGAGTGGGGTGGGGGGAGTTGTCACCATCCTGCTGACCTCAGGGGCACAGGTCTCACAAGCCCCATCTCCTCTGGCCACCCTGGCTCCCCTGGACCCTCTCTGGCAGCCCGAGAAGCCCTCCCTCCACTGCTGAGAGCCAGTGGGAAGGAACAGCCACTCTTCTGTCCCTGGAACTTTCTCGGTAAAAGAGTCAGGGCTGCCAGAAAATCACCAAGGGGAGGTGTTTGACAAGCAGGGTTATTCAGAAGGAAAAGCTTTGCCTGCCAGCCTCCATCCCCCAGGCTTCCATAGGCGCCGTCTCCCACCTTTGCTGCCTGGGGAGCTGTAGCATCATGCCATCCATGCCCGGGGTAGGGGGTGGGCGGCAGGGATTAATGTGGGTGCTCTCAGTGGGGGACTAAGCCTGAGGAAAGCAAGACTGCTTCCCTTGACCTCCGATGGCTCTGTAGCCTAAATAAAATGTGATTCAATGAACCAGTGACTTAGTTGCCTCTGAAAAGTGGAGAAATCTCCCTGCAATGCAGGAGACCTAGGTTCGATCCCTGGGTTGGGAAGATCCCCTGTAGAGAGGCATGGCAACCCACTCCAGTATTCTTGCCTGGAGAATTCCACGGACAGAGGAGCTGGGCGGTCTAGAGTTCAAGAGGTCACAAAGAGTTGGACACATCTTAGCAGCTAACACTATGAAAAGCAGGCCACTTTATCTGTTTGCTGCTGGCCTGCCTGACTGCGAACAGTCTATATGGATCTGTCGTACTTCGGTTTCTTGGAGTGAAGTTGGGTTACTTGAGAAATAACAAACTAGATGCATTGTACATTGGATGCCATGTCCTCGGTAAATGCGCATGAACAATTTTGCTACATTTTCATATAATTATACGAAACAGAAGTGACTTATTGGAAATCTGGTGATAGCCCATGTCTAGCTTAGACAGTATCCTTATAAAGTGGAAAATCTGTAGCTTTCCAGCTAATTTCACCAATGGAGTCAGCTTTGACTAATGCTTCGGAGGTTCAGTTCAGTTCAGTTCAGTCTCTCAGACGTGTCTGACTCTTTGTGACCCCATGAATTGCAGCACGCCAGGCCTCCCTGTCCGTCACCAACTCCCGGAGTTTACTCAAACTTAAGTCCATCAAGTCGGTGATACCATCCAGCCATCTCATCCTCTGTCGTTCCCTTCTCCTTCTGCCCCCAATCCCTCCCAGCATCAGAGTCTTTTCCAATGAATCAACTCTACGCATCAGGTGGCCAAAATATTGCAGTTTCAGCTTTAGCATCATTCCTTCCAAAGAAATCCCAGGGTTGATCTCCTTTAGAATGGACTGGTTGGATCTCCTTGCAGTCCAAGGGACTCTCAAGAGTCTTCTCCAACACCACAGTTCAAAAGCATCAGTTCTTCAGTGCTCAGCTTTCTTCACAGTCCAACTCTCACATCCTTACATGACCACTGGAAAAACCATAGCCTTGACTAGATGGACCTTAGTCGGCAAAGTAATGTCTCTGCTTTTGAATATGCTGTCTAGGTTGGTCATAACTTTCCTTCCAAGGAGTAAGTGTCTTCTAATTTCATGGCTGCAGTCACCATCTGCAGTGATTTTGGAGCCCAAAGAATAAAGTCTGATGCTTTGGAGGTTACACGATGCTAATGGGCATTTGGCATGACTCAAGTGAGCCCTGAACTTGCTCTCAGATCTGCTTGGAAATCAGAGGAACATGGTAACACTGAGGGGACTTCCTTCATCCACTTTAGTTTTTAATTTTTAAAAAATTTATTTTATTTTTGGCTGTGCTGGGTCGTCACTGCTGTGCGCTGCTTCCTCTAGTTGCAGAGAGTGGAGTCTGCTCTCCGTTGAGTTCACAGGCTTCTCACTGCAGTGGCTTCTCTTGTTGAAGAGCATGGGCCCTACATATGCAGGCTTCCGTAGTTGCAGAGCCTGCTGAGTGCAGGCTCAGTAGTTGTGGCGAACGAGCTTAGTTGCTTCGAGGTCTGCAGAATCTCCCCAGACCATGGATGCAACCCACATACATTGCACGGCAGATTTTTAACTGTTGGACCACTAGTGAAGCCTCTCCTCCCACTTTAAACAAGGCTCTGTTTGTGTGCTGTTCCTATGCTTGGCTTCTATCAGGGCTATTTGTGGGAAGGTAAGTTTCTGGGTTTTTTTTTTCTTTCTTTTTTTTTCAAACTCAACTGGTAGTACACCCAAGCCCAATAAAAGAATTCTGTCTCTAGTGCGAGACTGGAATTTAGAATTCTAAGTCTAGACGGGATGGTAGCATGGCATACTGGTGGAATGTGGGGCTGGTGTCTTGGTTTCCTATTCTGTCCATCTAGTGGGGTGATTTAAGGGTAATTATTTAGTCACATGCTAGTAAAGTAATGCTCAAAATTCTCCAAGCCAGGCTTCAGCAATACGTGAACCGTGAACTCCCTGATGTTCAAGCTGGCTTTAGAAAAGGCAGAGGAACCAGGGATCAAATTGCCAACATCTGCTGGATCATGGAAAAAGCAAGATAGTTCCAGAAAAACATCTATTTCTGCTTTATTGATTATGCCAAAGCCTTTGACTGTGTGGATCACAAGAAACTGTGGAAAATTCTGAAAGAGATGGGAATACCAGACCACCTGACCTGCCTCTTGAGAAATCTGTATGTAGGTCAGGAAGCAACAGTTAGAGCTGGACATGGAACAACAGATTGGTTCCAAGTAGGAAAAGGAGTGCGTCAAGGCTGTATATTGTCACCCTGCTTATTTAACTTCTATGCAGAGTACATCATGAGAAATGCTGGACTGGAAGAAGCACAAGCTGGAATCAAGATTGCCGGGAGAAATATCAATCACCTCAGATATGCAGATGACACCACCCTTATGGCAGAAAGTGAAGAGGAGCTAAAAAGCCTCTTGATGAAAGTGAAAGAGGAGCGTGAAAAAGTTGGCTTAAAGCTCAACATTCAGAAGAAGGGGATGACCGAGGATGAGATGGCTGGATGGCATTACGGACTCTATGGATGTGAGTCTGAGTGAACTCCGAGAGATGGTGATGAACAGGGAGGCCTGGCGTGCTGCGATTCATGGGGTCGCAGAGAGTCGGACACGACTGAGCGACTGAACTGAACTGAACTGATTTAGTCTCATGGTGCCTCCGATTCTTCATCTGTGAAACAGAGAAAATAATGTCTATCTCAAAGGACGAGTGGGCTTATTCATCAGATAAAGTATTTAAAATATCTTGAACACACCAAGTGATGTGCAAAGTATAGCTATTATTTTAATTGGGCTGCAGAACGTAGGTGTTAGCAATTCTATAATTAAATGGGTCCAGTTAGCTTTCTTTGGGTTACAAGAGACTAAAATGTCTGGCTCAAACTAATTTATTCCAAAAGGGAAATCTACTACTCATAAATTCATTTAAAATTGGGCCTTGGTTAGCAGAGATGCCATAGAATAGGCCGAAGCATGGACGGCTGTAGGGGCTGAATGACTCTGCTGGTGGTTTAATCGCTAAGTCCTGTCTGACTCTTGCGACCCCATGGACTGTAGCCTCCCATGCTCTGCAGTTTGTGGGATTTGCCAAGCAATAATACTTATGTTCATGGGATTTCCACTTGTGTTCATGGGACTTCCTAGGCAAGGAGTGGGTTCCCATTTCCTTCTGTAGGAGATCTTCCCAACTCAGGGATCGAACCTGCGACTCTTGCATCTCATGCAGTGCAGGCAGATTCTTTCCGCTGAGCCTCCAGGGAAGCCTGAACGTAAGGCTTACAGAGGCCTTCCATAGTAAGGCCCAAATGTTAACAAAATGAAAGCACCAGAATGCCTAGATAATGTAATGAATAGCTCTAACTGCTGAATTTTTGTAATGTATTGAAAAAAGCTGACTATGAGATATTTAGGCTGTCCTGAGGAGGCCAATGCAAGAAGCAGGAAAAATCATTAAATACAGGACACATCCTATGTGTGCTGGACGCATGTCAACCTCCTCCTTAGCCTCAGGGTATAGCTACCTATGAAATTCTATCTGTTCCTATAAATAATGTTTTCCAGTTAGTGCTATTAGACTCAATTAATTTCATTCTCATATCCATTAAATTAACCAGAGCCTGTGCTGGAACATTCAAAATAAGTCTAAGGTCCATAGTATGTTACTTGAAAATACAATTCTTTTGAAAAATTGGGTGTCAGGTACAGTGTGATCCAGGAGATAGATTTTTTTTTTCATGGTACAGTGTGATCCAGGAGATAGATTTTTTTTTTTTCATTTCTCTTAATGTAATTCTGCTGTTCATATGGACTGCAGATGGTGCTTTGATGGCCAGTAGCTCTAGGCATATATCCTCCCAGGTTCTAGTCCCATAAACAGAGTCTTTTATTGATCAGAAAAAAATCCATGGTCTGATTTTCACTGGTCAAAATTTCACCTCATTTTCTTATCTAATTGGACATATCTGGGCCATATGCATACTCTTGGAGCCAAGGTTGGGGTCAGTTTTATCCAAAGCACATGGACTGAGTATAGAGTGTGGAGACTGTTTTTCTAGAGGAGAGTTGGTGCTCCATGAGGAAGAGAAGGAATAACACAGACGTTGGGTAACTGAAAATATAACAACCACCTTCCCCAAACAAACAAAAATAATGACTATCTATTACATCCAGGTTCTTCTGTGCCTCTTTTAGCACAGAAGAAAGAGAAAAGAGGTTCTTCTGTGCCTCTTTTAGCAAGAGAAAAATATCAGAGCTTAGGTAAATCAACGCCAAAATAGGACAAGGAACACGGCTCTGACTTTAAGTAAGGTGTTTCTAAAACCACACATGGGCTTGCTGCTTTAGCTTTCTAGATTATCAAAGAATGCTTCTGTATAATTCTTTTTTAAAAGTTACTGGTACATTTCCCCCCAACTTGTAATAGCTTTACTATTTTATTCTGATTATTAGGATAACATAGTTGACTCTGGAACAATGGACTTGAATGAAATGGGTCCACTTTTATGCAGATTTTTTTTTTCAATAAATATGTGTACTACAGTACACAGTCCAAGGCTGCTGGTTGAATCCGAGAATACAGAGGGCTGACTGTAATGTTATAGTCAGATTTTTGATTGCGTGGAGAGTGGGCATCCCAGATTCCTTCATTGTTCAAAGTTCAACTGTATATACAAAAAGGTGTATATTGCAAAATAAAGGTCACCAATAATCCCACAGTCCAGAGGCAATTCCTGTCATCATAGTATAATTATTCCAGATGATTTGTGTGTTTGTGTGTGTGTTTATATGTGTCTTGTCCATGTAAAACATTTAGCTAAACATAAAGTCAAACATAAACTTATTAATATTTTATTACCTTTTAAATTCAATTATATATTCTGAGCTTCCTTGGTGCCTCAGATGGTAAAGACTCTGCCTGCCAATGCAGGAGACCTGGGTTCAATCCCTGGGTTTCGAAGACCCTCTGGCGAAGGAAATGGCAACCCACTTCAGTATTCTTGCCTGGGAAATCCCATGGACAGAGGAGCCTGGCGGGCTACAGTCCATGGAGTCACAAAGAGTTGGACATGACAGCAACTAAACAACAACAAAACATTCATGCATCTTTTAAAAAAATTATAAAATATATATTTTTAGTCATGCTGTGCAGCATGTGGGATCTTAGTTCCCCACCCAGGGATGGAACCAGCACCCCTGACATGGAACGGTGAAGTCTTAACCACTGGTCCACCAGGGAAGTCCTCTATAACATGTATTTTTAAAGATGCTTTCCTCTTACTGCTTTCAAAGTCTAAAGGAGTTCAGGCTTTTGAAAAACAACACAGGCAGCCTTTGCTTATGAATAGAATAGTACAGTTTGTCTGCTGAGCTCAAAAGCTTCAGAAAAAACTCAATTTAAAGATATATACCCTTCATAAATTGAATACTTATCTCTCAAAGCAACAGATCTCCTAAGTCATCTTTTTGGCACACAAAAGCACTTTGTGGGGATATAAAGTGTGCCCGTTGACATTTATACACATGTACATGTGCATAAAAAGCAGACTGGAGGTGTATTAACAGCAATAATAATCATAGCTACCAGTTACTGAATACTGTGCTGTACAAAAATAGCATCGTAAATCCTCACACTGTAAGGCAGCCTCCATTATTATTATTGCCACCTATCAGATGAGGCCACCACATAAGTAACTGGGCTCCACCTGGATCTGTGTGGCTCCAAAGGCAAAGTGATTCTGTCTGAGTGGAAGGGATGTGTGTGAAGTTCAGTTTCCTTTTATAATTTTCCTTTATAGTTCCTCCACTGTTTAAAATGAGTATGTACGTTTTAGGATCAGAAAGGTTATTTCCACCTTGAAAAATTATAGTGCGTGGCCAATGGCTAAAGACTGAGATAAACAGAAGGAATCGCCAGCTCTAGGTGAGACTGTTTATGTCACCAGCCAGCTTTGAGTTGGGGAGGGTGGCTGTTCACTAGATGGGCATTAAATGGTATCTTGTGTAGTTTGTATTTTGTTGCTAATTATAATGTTCACATGCTCTTTTTTTAAGAAAAAAACAACTTTAAACTTTATATTGGAGTATACTTGATTTAGGGCTTCCCCAGTGGTTCAGCCATAAAGAATCTGTCTGCAATGCAGAAGCCTCAGATGTGTGTTCGATTACTGGGTCGGGATTATCCCCTGGAGGAGGGCATGGCAACCCACTCCAGTATTCTTGCCTGGAGAATCCTGTGGTCAGAGGATCTGGTGAGCTACAGTCCATGGGGTCGCAGAGAGTCAGACACGACTGAAGCGACTTAGCATGCACGCACTGTTGCTTTAAAAGGTGGTGACAGTTTCAGGTGTACAGCACAGTGATTCGGTTTTAGATTTTCCTGCTTGTGTTGTTACATAATATCGAACAGAGTTCCTTGTGCTATATATACAGTAGGTCCTTGTTGGTCGTCCATTTAAAATATACCAGTGTGTACATGTCAGTCCCAAACTCCCTAACTCTCCCTTCCCGCTACCCTTCCCTCTGGTAACCACAAGTTCTCTATGTCTGTGAGGCTGTTTCTGTTTGTCAGTGAATTCATTTGCATCATTTGCTTTTAGCTTCCACATATAAGCATTATCACAGGGTGTTTCTCTTTCTCTGACTGGCTTCACTCAGCATGGCAGGTCTCACTCTCTAGGTCCGTCCGTGTTGCTGCAAATGGCATTATCTCACTCTTTTTCACAGCTCATATATATATATCACATCTTCTTTATCCATTCCTCTGTCAATGGGCATTTAGGTTGCTTCCATGTCCTGGCCACACACTCTTAAAGATAATGGCGAACCTTAAGCCTTGGGGGATTCTGGCAGCCTCCCTGTCGGTGTCTGGAGCCTGACGGAGCCCTCACTTTGCTGCAAGCCACATCTCTATCTCTCTGGGGATGCATGGGGTTTGGTGACATACCCCAGAGGAGCAGAAACTTTGATCAAGCTCAAAGTTTCAAAGAATGCCAAATGCCACATCACTCACAGATAGGCTGAGTGGTTGGAAAACAGTTGGTGAGCTTACCTCTGAAAACAGTGATAAGACCAGTGAGTGTAGACAAGAGATTGAAATGGTCAGTGGTTCACACTGGGTCCTGCAAAAAGCCGAATCGTCCAGATTCTTCTGGTCCTTGCCTTCCCCTGCCCATGTGGCATGGTCCATGTTCTCGAGACTGCAGCCCATTTGAAGATGTGACCCCCTTCCTGCCAACAGAAATTGCCAAGAGTTGATTTTAGGGGCAAAGGAAGGGGTGTTTGAAAAATACATGCATGAGAATTCTCAAATTTAGTTGTTCAACTGTGCTACATTGGAAACATAAGAATTTAAGACTCCCCCTGATTATTTTAGCTTGTGTCTGAAGGGGAGTTAAAGGAGACAATCTGACAGCCTTACTCTTTAAAAGGAACTTTAAAGAATGTTTGATTTTTCATACGATTCTGAATAAGTAGGAAGAAATGGATGAAATAAAACTTGCTTTACTCAGCAAAGGGTTAAATTAATACTGAATTACCAGGTAGTCCCTAATTGCACAGGAAGTGTACAGAAACGGTGCTCAGCGTTAGGTGTTCAAATTGAGAACCCTCGATGCCCTATCTTATGTTGGGTTTGGAATTTTGTGCATTAGCTGCAACAAACGGTCATTCTCACGGTGGCCCTGTCTGTTGGCCTGTGGCACCGTCTTTTCTGTGTAGTCGTGTGCATGCAATAATTCAGATACTCCATCGCATGGTTTGCCTTTGTTTTAGAAAATTGAGGGGGACACAGAAAAATTAAGAGCACCAAGCGATGATGTTAGTAGAGCTGAGACAAGATAAGAATCATTAGATTTGCCGGAAGTGCTGTATCTTTAGCTTCAATCAGCGGTTCACTGGGATGCAGCCAGTTGAATCTGTTGGAATATGAAGGGAGGAAGCATATTGAAAAATCATGTGTGAAGTGCTGGAAATAGACCTGGATGCTTGTATCTGCCCGGCAAAGCGTGAGGAAGGATTTCATCAGAACTTAGCACTCTGGGATAGAAACCCCACACAACATATAATCTTTTGCACATTTTACATAAATACACATTTCCAGAAATTATGCGTGAAGATGGGAACTGCAAGTTTAGAGAGGTGTGAGCGGAAGGGCTTTTAAAAAAGCATGCAGTCTCCATATCCTATAGTTTTAAGGCAGAGAGGAATGTTATGCGCCCCCAAGCAATACATATTGATTGCTGCTGTAGCAAAAGGTAATGGTTCAACAGATTCAGTATTTATTCATTGGATTCCTATGTGTGCTTGGCAGTGGGGATAGAATGATACATGAAATAAGAGTGATAAATAGAATGATAAATGAAAACATGAAAAATGATTTCTTCCTTTAACAGACTTGATGATAGTCATGAAGTGTGTGTGTGCTGATGGGGCATAAGGAAGCAGATGTTAATCTAGTAAACCCCAATATAAAGCTACAACCATGGCAAGTGTTACAAATCACAGATATCCACATACCTGAGCTACAAGGGCCTGAAATGGGGGGATTTGACTTAATGATATTTGAATGATGAAAAGGGAATTAAATAGGCAAAGGTTCCAGAAACAGCATTCCAGGCAGAGTGAACTATATCCAAAGGCCCTGTGATGGGATTAACACAGTGAGTACAGAGATGGGGTTGCCAAGGGAACAAGGGAAAGGGTACTCAGGGTGGTCTCACCACAGTGCAGTCGGGCTGGATGCACTGTATGGATCCAGGAGGACTGGTCACAGAATTTTTGCCGGCATCCAGGTGGATGATGGCACTAGAGCCCCAGTGATAGAGACAGAAGGGGGTGAATGGATTGACAGCAATGGAGGAGGTGAGCGCTTCCAGCCTTGGCGTGAATCAGAGACGTGGCGGCTTAGAGAGAAAGAGGTGGACGAGAGGAAGGAGGTGATTTTTTAGGATTGATAATACAAAAGAATAGGAAATCCAGTACTCACTTCTTTAATATTGCGACGAAGTATGATTGGAGCTGGGGGAGGTGCAAACAGCATATTTAAAACATTCTTATTTTTATTCAAGACACACACACACACAATTTGAAAAGCCGCATAATGCTGTAAGGCTTTTAAGGAAACCCGGCAGGCTCCACCTCTGTTCTCACCATGAATCCAAGTCCTCAGAGGCCAGCGCTTTCAATTATTTTAAGTTAATTTCTGGCATTTCCCTTCGTTTTTCTCTGTAAGCACTTACGTTATTTCCTAATTTGTTTTTTCAGCTAATAAATATTGATAAAGCACCTGAGCGCAGTACACATAGTAAGGAAAAATATGCACAGTAAACAAAAACACACATCATACAAATACACGCGGTGAACAAAACCCCCCGCCCTCACGAAGCCATCGCCCCAGTGTGGAGGATGCGTGAAGGTTTAAATACAACATCGCTGTCAGCCTCTCAGTGTATAGAGGCAGCGCTCCTAGGGATGCAAGTGTTAGTTGCTCAGTCGTGTCCAACTCTCTGCGGCCCCATGGACTGTAGCCCACCAGGCTCTCACGGTTATAAGTAATATGGTGAAGAATAGGCATCCATGGGTGTCCTGTGGGCACTGTTGGGGAGGAATGCAGAGGTCAGTAAGGGAAGGTGGGTAGAGGGATGACCCACCCGAGAAACAGCATCTGAGCAAAGACTGGAAAGATTGAGGGGAGAGCCCTGTGGGTGTGTGGGGAGAAGGCATTCCAGGCCAGGGCAACAGCGAGTGCAGAGGGCCTGAGGCTGGAGGAGGTTGGGGGTCACTGAGGGTCCAAGCAGCAGAGAGGCCCTTGCTGCTGGAGCGAGGTGAGTAAGGAGGGCCCTGGGGGTGAGGTCAGCTTGGTGGGGTGGGGAGCCCAGTGGGTAGGGTTTTGTGGGCTGCTGGAATGACCTCAGCTTCTACCCTGAGTGATGAGACGGCACCTCATGTCTTGACTGGAAACCGTATTCCCACTTTCCCTGCTTCCAGCATGGAAAGTTTTTTCCAGCCTGGTCATGGCTCATGGATTTTTGGTTACATCAGACTTCGGGGTTCATACCACAATCGCTATCAAATATTATTTCCTGCGTTGCCAGCATCCTTTTTTTTCAGGTTCCACATATAGGTGATATCATATGATACTTGTCTTTCTCTGTCTGACTTACTTCACGTAGTATGATCATCTCGAGGTCCATCCATCTTGATGCAAGAGGCATTATTGCATTCTTTTGCATGGTTGAGTAGTATTCCATGGTATACGTGCACCACATCTTTATCCATTCATCTGTCGATGGACCCAGGCTGCTTCCATGTCTTGGCTATTGGGAACAGTGCTGCTGTAAACATAGGGTGCAAGCACCTCTTCAAATCAGATAAACATCCCCTCTTCTGACTAAGTGGCAGAGGGGTAGGGGCTTGGTTTTGTGGGAGTGGGCAGGATACCTGGAGGAATTTGTCCAAGGCAACCCTGGCCTATTCTTGAAGGGCTTTGTGGTAGTTACAGGGACATGCCGGCACATCCAGGTGGCTTTTTCAGCCCAGGGCACAGTAGATACAAACCTTGAACATGGAACACTGGGCTCCCAATCTCACATGCTTTCCAGTAGAAAACAGTGATGTCTGATATCGCATGGGACAGACTGCAAAGGCTTCAGGAATCAGAGGAGAGAGAGATCCATTGTGTTGGTGTGGCTGGGGAGGCTCCGGGAAGCTCTGGGGCTTGGCTGGGCCAGGAGGGATGGGGAGGGGCTGGAGGGAGGTTGGGGCGAGAGGCAGGAGGTTCTGGTGGGCTGAGAGTGGGTAGCCAGGCTGTGGCAAGAATGCTCTCCTGGAAGGATGGTGTGCCTGATGGATGCCGAGGGTCAAGACGAGCCCTGGAACCCGGGAGAACGGTGTCAGCGTCCAAAAGAAGGGAGCTCAGCTGATAAATTGTATGAAGCTTCGTCTTCCTGGGCCTGGGAGTTGAATGAATTGCTTGGACTTGATTTTGGAGACTGAGGGGCCGTTACAGGTGGAGTATTTGCGGCCATGTATAAAGGCCGCTTCTGCAGGAGCCCTGCAGGGCTCAGCAGCTGCTGATGGGCTGTGGGGGACTCTTGTGGAGCCTGTGGGGTGGGAGGTGTGGTTTGAGCGAACCAGAGAGTCCAGGGACGGGGCAGGTGGGGGACCAGCATGCAGAGGAACCAAGAAAGAGGCTGGAGCTCCGTCCCAGGTCTCCTGGGGCCGCTCCTCATGCAGCCAAGCCTCCCATCACTAACTCACCTCCTTTTCTTCTGATTCGTCCCTGGCAGGGAAGAAAGAAAGAGGCTGGCCCAGAGTTCCAAACCAGGAGACCTACACCTGTATTTCTGATAGCGGCTGGACAAAGAGGACTGGCACCCTCAACTTCTCCAGAAGACGAGACACCCACTGCTCCTTAGGTGGACGGGCCTGACGCTCCTCCAGTGGCCTCCCTTGAGCCATGACCAGGCTGGAAAAAACTGGGACGGGACCCATGGGCATTTACAGATGGGACTTGGGATACTGGGCTGAGGCTGGGGCAGGGAGGTGAGACAGAAGAACTGAGGGTGCGGACAGAAGAAACCAGGTGTGGAGGGGTCAGGGGTCGAGTGATGCTGGCAAGCGCATGGCTGTGCTGCAGGACCGTCCGGGAAAAGGGTGGCCATGGAGGACTCACAATAAACACACCCGGAGTCTCGGAGGCTGTATGTTTCACTGCGTGAAAACACCAACAGATAAGTTGAGCAGATGTGACAAGTAGTCGTGACAAAGTCAGGCAGGTACCCGAGGTGCCAGGACACTTGGCCAGCATCCCAGGGGCCACCCACAGATGGCATCAGAAAAAGTGGTTGAGTCCCCTCTGCGGTGACCCCTCCCTGGACAAGGGGACATTCTCCAAGGAGGTCAGGTGTGTCACCTGAGGTCAAGGAGTGGTCTGCCTGCGGGCAGATGTCGAGGCCAGGTGATGAAGCCGTACACGGGGTCTCCCAGGACAGCAGGGGCTTCTTTCTAGTGTGTGACCCACTCCACTCCTGGCCTGTCCCCTGGGGAAGGAGAGCAATTCCACTTCTGGGACGTCCCTCCTCCTCACCTCCCTCCCTCCTTGCAGCATCTGTCCAGGGTGCTCTAGGGGGCACATTCCACGAGCGCCCACTCATCCAAGTGTCTTGTCCTCTTGATGACAAAACGCATGAGGGTGGTTTTCTTGCCTTGGGCTTACTTTTCTAGTTAGGTGTTGCCAGGGTTACTGTCTGCTTTAATGCCGGACCCTCCCAGATCTGAGTTCTGGGTCACCAAGCTGCTGCCTCGCAGCAGGGACCATCTTCTCAGCCACACGCCCACCTGATGTCTAGTAAAGCCCCAGACGTGGACTCGTCACTCACAGAGTATCCGGTGAACGAGTAAGGTGGTGAATGAATGAATGTAGGCTCTGGTTAATATACACAGTTAGCACTCGTTTAGTCGCTGAGTCATATCCGACTCTTTGTGACTCCATGGACTGCAGCCCACCAGGCTCCTCTGTCCATGGGATATCCCAGGCAAGAATACTGGAGTGGGTTGCCATTCCCTTCTCCAAGGATCTTCCAGACCCAGGGATTGAATCCGTGTCTCCTGCATTGGCAGGCAGGTTTTTTACCATTGAGCCCCCTGGGAAGCTGGAGTGGGGGGTGGAGACCAGGTGAATGTAGGGGGGCAGAAGACGGCCGACCTGGAGGGGATGCTCGAGTGGAGAGCAGAAGCGGTCAAGGAACGAGGGAGGTGTTCAGGATGAAAAGGCTTGGGGGCGGGAGACTTGCTGGCGTGTTCTAGGAGCGCAAGGGGGCAAGCGTGGCTGGAGGGCAGTGAGCCCGCAGGGCACAAGGTCAAGGTGAGCTGAGCGCCGAGGGCAGTCCAGCCAGGCAGGGCCTTGGAGGCACTGAAAGGACTTTGCCTGGATTTGGACTTGGAGGGGAAGCCATTCCTCCAGGGTTCTGAGCGGAGAAAGGATGTGATCAGACTTAAAACTGAACAGACTTTCCAGTTGGAAAGCTGGTGGGATAACCTAGGTGAGAGCGGCTGGTGGTTGAACTCTGCTGTCTGTAGTCGGTGGGGGGAGTGATGAGAAGAACAGATTCTGCATAACTTTGAAAAGAGAACCAACAGGAGGGATTGGGTGTGGGATTAAGAGAAAGAGTGAAGGCAAGGATGACTTCCAGCCTGTGGGGGAGAGACGGAACACCAGAGGCTGGACTGTGCTAGAGGATTCTGTGGCTGTGCTGGAGACCCCGCAACCCCCTCCCAGAAGCTGGGATGAGGGGTGACCTTACCCTCTGGACTCTGCCCCCCTCACAGCCTGACTCTGCCCCAGCCCCACTGCCCCCGCTGGTGGATGGGTGAGGGTCAGTTGCTTCTGCCCCCGCTGTCTGTCTCCCTGACCCCTTGTCCGGGACAGACTGCATCTGCGTTTCTGTGATTCATTCTAGTCTCTCCCTCCTGGGAAGCTTGGGGACCTGGCTGGCCTTGGCCTTGGGAGTCAAGGTATTGTCGCCTCCCAGGGCAGCCAAGCCAGAGTGGGTACACAGGAAACCAGAACTGCCTGAGGCTGAGACCTTGGGGATGGAGATGGTGGGATGGTTGGGGCGCTCCAGTAGGAGAACCAGAAATCGATCTGAGAAAAGAAACAGCAGCGAGAGGCTGAGAACACCTCTCTCCTGGTTCCTGCAAGGGGCATGGAGGCCTTGTCCAGTGTGGACAAATGGACAGCAGGTCACTCTCAGACTGCCCTGCTCTCTGCCATTGGTGTGCACTTGGGATGCACCATTTCCGGGGGTGGCACTTGTCTTCATTAAAAAAAAAAATTATTTATCTTAACTGGAGGATGATTACCATGTTGTGATGGTTATTTGCCATATATCAACGTGAACTGGCCACAGGCATACATGTGTCCCCTCCATCCTGAATCCCTCCAACTTCCCTCCCCACTCCATCCTTCAGGTTGTCACAGAGCACCAGCTTTGGGTGCCCAGCGTCATACATCAAACTCTTGTCTTGTTCTGAGGTGAGATAACAGGAATCTGATTTACGAGGCTACTTGCAGGCGCTGTGGGCTGGTGTCAGGAGGAACACTGCTTTCTGAGCTCAGCTGTGCTGGCTGGTGTCCAGGGAGCCCACTGTGCCGTCCGAGGTGAAGGGTCTTGGGGCTGCCCTTCAGCTCAGCTTAGCTTCCTCAACACAGCAGAGCGGCAGGTGCTGAAGGCCGAGAGCCTGGAGACCTGGGACCCAGTTCCAACTCTGTCAACATGCATGACGCATGTTGAGACTTTGCATGTCCTTATCACTTGAGAAATGTGGAACCGGACCCAGCCATCTCCCACGTCTCTTCCCACTTAGAATTCTGAGATGTTTAACTCCATCACTTGAGTAACTGAGAGTGAATTGATTTCTGGATACCTGATGGCAGAAGAAAGCCCTCTCATCTTGCTTAGGGAGATCATATGTATTCAATTCTTATTAAGCATCTATACCTGCAAGGTCCATATAGTCAAAGCTACGGATGTGAGAGCTGGACCATAAAGAAGGCTGAGCACCAAAGGACTGATGTTTTCAAGTTGTGCTGCTGGAGAAGACTCTTGAGAGTCCTTTGGACTGCAAGGAAATCATCACTGAATATTCACTGGAAGGACTGATGCTGAAGCTCTAATGCTATGGCCATCTGATGTGAAGAGCCAACTCATTGGAAAAGACCCTGATGCTGGGAAAGACTGAGGGCAGGAGGAGAAGGGGACGACAGAGGATGAGATGGTTGGATGGCATCACCGACTTGATGGACATGAGTTTGAGCAAGCACCGGAGTTAGTGATGGACAGGGAAGCCTGGCGTGCTGCAGTCCATGGGGTCACAGACACTTGAACACTACTTAGTGACAGAACAACAACATACCCACAGGCATTGTAATAACCAGGCAATGGGCTGTGTCTCTTCTGGGATCCAGGCAGGAATGGCTTGTTGATGGATTGCCTGCAACACAGGGTTGTCCTGATTACATGAGTTCACGCAGAAGCAGAGCCTGGCTGCCATCAGCACGTGTGGATGTTAGTGACAGTAAGTCACTGTCATGACTATTATGGGCTGGCCGCAGAGACATCTTTTCCTGCTCAGTTCAGTTCAGTCGCTCAGTCGTGTCCAACTCTTTGTGACCCCATGGACTGCAGCACACAAGGCTTCCTTGTCCATCACCAACTCCCAGAAATTCCTCAAACTCATATCCATCGAGTTGGTGATGCCACCCAATCATCTCATCCTCTGTCATCCCCTTCTCCTCCTGCCCTCAATCTTCCCCAGCAGCAGGGTCTTTTCCAGTGAGTCAGTTCTTTGTATCAGGTGGCCAAAGTACTGGAGCTTCAGCTTCAGCATCAGTCCTTCCAATGAATATCCAGGTCTGATTTCCTTTTGGATTGACTAGTTTGATCTCCTAAGGAGGAGAATTCCTGGGTCTCATTTTCTCAGGCTTCCAAGTGCAAACCCTGATTGACCCCTTGGCCCAGAACGCTTGGCCCTGTGGGTGGCAGAAGGGCCTCCTTTATCTCTCAGCTCAACCTCAGACTATGATGCTGGCCCGGTGGTGGGAGAGGTGAGGCCGAGGTGCATCAGACTGTCATCATGCTCTTCCTGGAAGTTCTGGGTGACTGTCAGGCTCCCTCCAAGCGTAGGAGATTATGAGCAATGCTGTGAGTGGTAGACCGTGGGCTCATCAGAGAGTCGGGGCATCTCAGAGCGTCTCAGGGATGGGCGATCAACTGGTTGACAAGCAAGCACTGCCCCCCAAAAACACATGGAGGAAGACAACCCCCAGAAAAGTGACAGGGGTCTGTCCACGGTGGGCAGTGAGTGGCTGGAAGAGACCTCCTGTGTGGGAGGGTAGGGCTCAGGGCCCTTGGGCTTGTTGCTGATTCTGAGGCCTGCAGTCACAGCCTCCTGTTCTGGAGGTGAAAACAACTTCCTCCAGAATCGACTACTTGAGATGACTTGTGAGAATCTGGACTGCGCTCATCAGCTCCATTCCTTCCCTGCCGGTGCTTGCTGCTCTCTTTCTGGTCCCCAGTCACCTGCCATTGCAGACAGTGCCACTAGAGGGAGCCACCACTGCTTCTGTTTCTCCCATTGGTGGGATGGGACATTCCGGGGCTGCCCTGGGAGCCGGACACCTCCTGGCTCTCGGTCACTCCGAGGGGTCCTTGCGTGTCTAGCGACACCTGCTGATTGAGTCCGTTCAGGGCTGAGAGTGTGCACTGCTTTCCTGGGGCCGCCAGGGTCTCTACCCAGCAGTCCTGCTGTAGCTGGATGTCCAGGGAGTGGGGATGACCTCCTCCCCGCCGTCCCTTTGTCCATCCATGCAGGAGCCCCAGGAGGCGCTTCTCAGAGAGCCAGGGAAGATGCAGGGAGAGCACAGGCTCCAAAGGCTCCCGGATCCCTGGCCTGGGAAGTCCAGTGGGTAACTTGAGGGATCCCCTGCCTGGGAGCGTCCCCTACCTCCTGGAAGAGACAATAGAGCAGCCAGAAATTGCCCTGAAAACTGCACTCAGAGGCCTGACATCCCAGGGACTTCTGCCCGAGTTGCTGTCAGTGATGGGAAATTATCCACAGGGGCCAGGAGACGACGTGGCAAAGAGATCAGGTGTCTTTAGGAAAAGTGATTTTCCAGTTCAGATACCACTCGGTCACAGAGATTCTCTGGAATCCCACCAGGCTGAATTATCCAGAATGCCTACCTGCCATCAGGGTTAGGAGGGGAAGTATGGATAAGTGACCTTGGGCATAACCTTGTATCCTCCAGGGCCTTCACCTCTGGGCCTCAGTTTCCATCTCGGCCAAACAGGGGTTTATATTTCCTTCTCAAGTTGTTTTAGGTGTAAGTTTCGGTTGTTAGGTTTATATTTCGATGCTCTATAAGGCCCCTCCCGCAAGGGACAGCAGTCTGTTCAGTTTGTCCTCTGGCACTGTGGCTCATTTGCCACCAACTCTCTGCTTTCTGTGCTTTAAAGGCTGTTAAAAGTCATTGTCCTTCCCCACGTGAGCTTCTTTTAAAAATCCCACTAAAAATAAAATTAGACTGATCTCTTAGAACCAGTGAACTCATCAAAAAATGATTCTGAGCCCTCTGTGCTTAGATGTCAACAGTAATTGATCATTTCACGGCAATAGGCTGGAAAAGCTCAACAGCAGGGGCCGGGCTTTCCATTTTCAGCAGTCATCGCTTGCCTGCTGTCTAGTTTCTTCCCTGGTCCTGCTGGTTTCTGAGGGACTGGGACCAGCTCGTCTGGACTCTGCGATGCTGCCTTATGGCTTGGTGACACGGTCCTCATTTCTCTGAATTTCCAGGCACTGCTTTGTCTCTTAAAGATGCCTCAGTGACCAAGACTCCATCCCAGACTTGGTTGTGGTGGAAAAGAAAGAGGATGACAATGGAAGGAGGTTGGAGAGGTTTCCTTAGAGGCAAGGAGAAGAAATTCCTTCCAATTAACACATTGTTCTGGGCAACACATGATTGATTGGAATAAGGAAGACGTGCTTTTTCAGTTTTCTTTTTGTCTAGTGCTTTTAAAATGTTTTTGTTTTTTAATTATTTCTTTATCTGGCTGCATTGGGTCTTTGTTGCAGTGCCTGGACTTAGTAGTTGCAATGCAAGGGCTTAGTTGCCCTGAGGTATAGGGGATCTTAGTTCCCCATCTAGGGATTGAACCTGCGCCTCCGGCATTGGAAGGTGGATTCTTAACCACCAGACCACCAGGGACGTCCCTGTCTAGTGCCTTAATAGTCAAGAAAGGCTCCAGACATTAATGGGAGCAGGATACCAGGGGCATGCGCGATCCAGGGTAGGCCTTCTCACCCTTCACTGTGGATCCAGATCATCCGGAGACCTTGTTAAAGTGGATTCCTGGGCTCCAACTCCCGGAGTTACTGAAACAGAAGGTTTGAGAAGGGGCCCAGGAACTTGCATTTCTATCAAGCTCTGGGTTACACCAAGGCTGCAGGTTAGGACACCAGGCTGGGAGGGTGGCACTGGCCTGGGACACAATGACGCGTCATCTACCTCCAGGTTGGCGAGCCCTGTGAAGATCCTAACCGGGGATTGTCGCACTCACAGGGAACAGTCACTGCCATGGATGCTAGCACAGCTGAATCTCCAAGGAAACGGAAGGCCCCCCTCCCCTCCCACTGTTATTCACAAGGCTCTGGTGCTGACTAAGCAGCAGTGAAAGTGCCAGTCGCTCAGTCGCGTTCGACTCTGCGGCCCCATGGACTGTCGCCCTCCAGGCTCTCCTGTCCGTGAGATTCTCCAGGCAAGAATACTGGAGTGGGTTGCTGTGCCCTCCTCCAGGGCATCTTCTTGACCCAGGGATCCAACCTGGGTCTCCTGCATTGCAGGCAGATTCTTTACTGTCTGAGCCAGCAGGGAAGGCCAAAACTCTTGGCTAATTACCATGCTGCCAGGAAGCATCCCAGGTCCGTGCTCTGAGCTTCTGGCCCCTGCTGGCCACCAGGTGGGGCAGGCTGATTTCTTTCCAGGTCTGAGGGGCTGACAAGACAAAAAGATGGGAGCGGAGACTTCCAGGCAGCCCTCTGTGTGTGCCGGCCTCCGCAGTACCGCTGCCATCTCCGTGTGAACCTACTCCATCCACATCTAGGGTGTGGTGGTTGGCTTTTCAGGTTGCTTGTTTCTCATCCTGTTGTCCCGCAAGTGCATCCTCACTCACCCCCTGTGCAGTCAGTGACTGTGGCTTGAGATGAAAGGGAGGCTCCTCCTGTACCAAAGATGGAAAGACAGGGGGAGGAGAGGGACCAGAATGTTATGAATGGAGGGACCAGAAGCCTCTCTTCCCTGGCTGGGGCCTGGAATTTTCTCCAGCTCCCTGTGATAGCATTTTGACCTGCGCAGATGAGCAGACTCCCTTTTTTTGTGGATAAAAACAAAAAGGTGTGTGTGTGTGTCTGAGTGTTTAGACTACAAGCTCCCACCCCACATACACCCCTTAAAGTGTCTCTGGGTAAGAGATGTGGCTCACCTGGTAAAGGACCCGCCTGCTGAGGCAGGAGATGCAAGAGACATGGGTTAGATCCCTGGGTTGGGGAAGAGCCCCTGGAGGAGGGTGTGGCAGCCCACTCCAGTATTCTTGCCTGGAAAATTTCATGGACAGAGGAGCCTGGCAGGCTACAGTCCGTGGGATCACAAAGAGTCGGACGTGACTGAGCGCACACATACACACACACACACAGCATCCTTAGTGAGCAGAGCCACATCCCTGCGCTGTCGGCTCACTCCCTAGATAGCTCTACTGCCAGCCGCCCAGATCATCTTAAACCAAAGACCACGGGGTCCCGCTTCCCCTGCACTGATGTCTGGGATATAAATTCTGACTTTCCTAGTGACAGTCCCCAGTGAAGCCCCAAAGGGCTTCTTTGTCCCTTGCTGACTGTGGAGGCAGTCGCTCTCCAAGACGGAGCATCGGCCTCACCTCCGCTGCAGCTCTTTGGATGGCAGGGACTCTCAGCATGGGATTCGAGGCTGCCCTACAGCCGCCCCTGAACTTGCATCTTTGGGGACACGGCAGGGCCTGTCCCCTCTGGCACCTGCCCACCTCCCCGGCGGACTCCAGCCGCTGCTGCTTCCAGTGCAGCCTGCCTGCTGGTACCAAGCAGGGGTCCGGCGGCCCGCAGTCAGGAAGCAGGCGTGGTCCAGGGCCCTTCTCCGCGGAGTGAGATGCTGATGCGGGTCCTTAAAGGACCCCGCCCCGCCCCCTCCCGCTCCACCGTCCCCAGCGCCGTAACTGACCCGGAACGTCAGAGGCAGGAAAGTCGCTGCTCCAGTTGAATTTTGCTGCAGTTTCTTTTTTTTTTTTTTCCTTCCTTAGATGCTCAGAGTTATTTTTAGCCACAGATTTTTTTTTTTTTTTTTTTGCAGGGGATCCACAGTCTATTTTTAAAGCCCTTACGGAGGCTAAAGCATCCAGTGTCCCCCAAGAGAACTTTTGGAGTTAGGTGGGAGAGGCCTTCCTGAAGACGAGAGGGTGGTCCGGGAAGGCCTAGGGAGGGCTGGCAGAGGCTGGGCCCCAGGCGGTGGTGGGGGTCTATGGTGACCCCACCCTGCTTCTCCCTCCATCGAGCAGCCTGGGAGCCAGGACAGTCTGCTCTGGCAGTTGCAACGACACGGCCTTCATATGTGCCATTGGTTTAATGTACTGCGTTTCCTTCTCTGTTTCTTGAATTTCTGCACTCACGTCTCTTCCCATCCCCTCCTTCCACGGCCTCCCTGGCAGAGGAGAGCTTGATTGTGGAAGGTTTCGGGCAATGAGGCCAGTAGGAGGCCAGCCCTGGGTGAGGAGAGAGGCTGAGGGGGCCCCAGGCGGTGGCCGGGCAGGGATCCGTTGACTGCAGGCTCCACAGGAGGGGCAAAAAGAGAAGGAACCGGGGACCCAGGGCAAGGCTGCTTCTAGGAAAACTCAGGTTCCATTCTGAGCTGCATGGACAGAGGCGCTGATGGGCGGAGGTGCTGAGGGGGCCAACAGACCTGCCCTCCAGCTCCCTTAAGCTTTCCCACAACAGCCTGTGGGACTGGATGGGGCAGGTCAGGAGAGGAGCTGGGCTGGAAAATTCCAGACAGAGTTGGTGAAAACGTTCCACAGCTGAACGGAAGTCTCCTCTCTCTCTCTCTGCTCTGCACCTAGGGAAGGACAGAGGACACCTTGCAGGAGGTCCAGGTCCTTCCACACCCTTCCTTTCTCCCTCCCCCTGGAACCGAATCCATCCAGCTGCTTTGAAAATGACCAGGGCCTTGGTGCCCCCTGATCCTGCCCCCTGCCCTTCCCCACCACCTCTGGCTGCACCCAGAGGAGAGGAGGAGGGAGGCAGGGATGGAGGGAGTCCTGGATTCCAGCTCACTAGCCGCCCATCGCCTGGCCAGTTGGCCAAGTGCTCTGAGGATGCTGCAGTGGGTCCACTGGGGTTGGCAGCACTACCCACCCTGGACTCTGTCGGCACTGCAGACCATCCAGGTTGGCCTGGCCGCCCTGCTGTGGGAGGGCAAGGGGCCCAGTCCTGGGTGCCCCAAAGAGATGCCCACGCTCTGCAGCTTCCCCACCGTGACCCACCTGGAATCAGGCCAATCTCAGCACGCCCTCCTCGCCTGGTACATTGGGGTCAGGCTCCACAGAGCCCAGGGTCCCCTCTTTCTGGAGTGTCTGCTCCATCACTCTGACTTTATCAGGGGGCTCCCCTGCCCACTGCCATGTGAGATTGTCATCCCCTCCCCTTACCCGTGTGTCCCTCCTGGCTGAGGTTTCTCACCATCAGACACACACACATCCTCCCATCTCCTATTCATCATCTGCCTCCAGTAACATAAGTCCCATCAGGACAGGAATTTCCTTTCCTCTGTTCATGACAAGTCCCTCAATGCCCAGGGCAGCACTGGCATACTTTAAGCACTGAATGTGTATTTGCTGAATGAATTAATAAAAAAATGAAAATGTGCCGTGGTGGAGGCACCCCTAGGGAGGCTTTCTCTCTGACTCCCTCTCCCCCGAGCAGAGCATTCAGGGAGGTGACCAAATGGGGACGCCTCCCTTCCCAGCACACACAGACGAGATCAGTTTTGGCCCCAGAATAACAAGCGATTCAGAAGCTCAGCAGGAAGGGACTGAAGAGGTCCTCAGAACTAAGCCCCATATTTATGCAGAAGAGGGGATCAAAGCCCAGAGAGGTGAGGCCACCTGCCCAGAGTCACACAGCCCATGAGAGACAGGCAGCAGAACCTGGGTGCCCTGCTCCGGGGGTTATGATTCCGGAAGTCCCAGGGACCATCTGCCTGCTCTGCCTCAAAATGAGAGGAAAGCATTATATTCCCTCCCAGGCCAGGGAGCAAGTGGTTTCCTGACCCTGAGGGGTAAGTGTTAGTCTCTCAGTCATGCCCGACTCTTTGCAACCCCATGGACTGTAGCCCACCAGACTCCTCTGTCCATAGCATTTTCCAGCCAAGTATATTGGACTGGGTTGCCATTTCCTCCTCCAGGGGATCTTTCTAACCTAGGGATTGAACCTGGATCTCCGGCATTGCAGGCAGATTCTTTACAATCTGAAACTCGGGGTGGACAGATCAGCAAACAACGTCCCAGGCTCCCAGCCAGCTGGAGGGCTCATTACCTGTGAAGATGTTGGTTCTCATCAGGACCCAGACCAGGAGCAGTAAAGAACCCGCTTGACAAAGAGAGATACTTTGCATCTCCAGGAGGCGACTGATGGTTGCGTCCCCATGTTCCCAGTGGAGCCAAAGTCCTCACCAGGGCTCATCAGCAGGAGGACTGATCTGATGCCAGAGCATCAGTCACCCTAACTCCCACCTGCACTGAACACCCAGTTACCCTGGAGAAACAGGGTAAGGGGAGTGCTCCATGCAGAGGGGCACTGCAGTGAGCTGAGCACTGAACTGGGTGAGTTCACTGAACTGGGGTTTGGGGCATGGGGGACAGCTGCTGGGATACAGCTGCAGGACTGCCAGACGCTGAACCAAGGGGTGAATGCGGACACCCTGGGGCTCGCTGTGAACTAGATACCAGTCGTTGACACAGGCCCCTGAAACCCTGGGACAACCTTATGGGCGGGTATTAGTGGTGGCTCAGATGATAAAGAATCTGCCTGCAATGCAGGAGACCTGGGTTCAATCCCTGGGTCAGGAAGATCCCCTGAAGAAGGGAATGGCAACCCACTCCAATATACTTGCCTGGAAAATGCTATGGATGGAGTCTGGTGGGCTACAGTTCATGGGGTCTCAAAGAGTTGGACATGACTGAGTGACTTACACTTTCACCTTGACTTCACTTAAAGAGGCACAGAAGAGTTACAGTCCCCAGTATCTCCCTGTTGATGAGGGGGGTGGGACCGGGAGTCCATCCCTGACTCAAGAAGACCCTCACGCCAGTCTTCTTCTCTTTGATGTTGATGAAAGTGGTGGATGCTATTCTTAGGGAGCACTTACTTATGTGCTGTGCTGTGCCAAGTCTCTTCAATCATGTCCAACTCTGTGCGACCCCATGGACTGTAGCCCGCCAGGCTCCTCTGTCCATGGGATTCTCCAGGCAAGAATACTGGAGTGGGTTGCCATTTGCTTCTCCAGGGGATCTTCCTGATCCAGGGATCAAACCAGTGTGTCTTTGGCAGGGGGTTCTTAATCACTAGTGCCACCTGGGAAGCCAATTCCACTCAAAGCACTTTACATGTATTAATCCATTTACTGCCCATTTGACTGCCCTAGAGATAGGTTCTATGTAGACGAAGTGGGGACATTCACTTGGGTAATTTGCAAACTGCTTGCAGGTAGTAAAGAGTGAAGCAGGATTTGCAGAATGGGACAATGTGGAGTTGTTGCTGTTTACTCACTAAGCCATGTCTGACTCTTTGCAATCCCATGGACTATAGTCTGCCAGGCTCTTCTGTCCATGGGATTTCCCAGGAAAGAATACTGGAGTGGGTTGCCTTTTCCTCCTCCAGGGGATCTTCCCGACCCAGGGATCAATCAAATCTGTGTCTTCTGATTTGGCAGGCGATTTCTTTACCACTGAGCCACCCATGTGGATGCCCAGTGTGGAGCTGAGCATGGTCCTATTTCTCTAGGACTGGGAACCAATCTGGTTACATGTCAGATCACAGTTAGAGACCAACGCCTGTATTTCCTTTGTCCATTCTAAGAGGAAACTCTGCTCCTTGAAGATTCCTCCCACATGGTTTTGAGTGTCCCCAAAGCACCTCAGATGCTCTAAGACTGTTCCGGCAGCAAGTGCGAGGTCCCATCATTGTTTTCCTCTCATGCCGTGATTATCTCTCATTCTCCTCCATCATCGGCTGCACCTCCCGCCTTGAAATGTTCCCCACATGAGCCTGAACGGAAGAGCAGCTTCACCCCAGGCTGCTCTGTGTAGCCCATACATCACAGATTTCAGGGGAAAAAACTCTCAGTATTTACTGCTTATCAGGTCCATCCCCGTCGCTTCTCCCCAGCCCCCAGCCGGGATTCATGTACAGGTCCTGGGAGCTGGGTGACCTGAGTGACACAGAACCATACGCCTCCTCTCTTCCCCACTGATGCTGCCATTGGTGCTAGTCTAGAATTTTTTCCTCCCCAGCAGACAAGCTTCCTGAAGCCTACCACCTGCTCTGTCAGATTCTCCTTGATGGTCCTTCAGATGTGCAGATGGCCTGAATATAAGGTGAAGGAACTCCTCTTCTCCAGACTTTATTTTAAAATGAGTCAGGTGGGGAGGGGCCGGTAAGCTGGGGACTTTCAATACTCATAAGGGCTGCTGAAGTCTGTGGCCCTGCAGCAAGAGAACATGGGGAGTAATTTCTAATGTTCACAGCACTTTTGCTTTCCCTGGGTCATCCTCTCCTCTTTCAAGTCATCTGTGATGAAGCACCAGATCTCCAGGGCACTTCTGCTGCTCTGGCAATTTCCAGAGCAGCACAGTTCCAGCACTGTGCTTCTGGTCAAAGATGCAGCTTCTGGGAGGATATTGTCTGCTAAGGGCTCTGGCTGAGCTAACACTGAAATGTGCAGGGTGGGAGAGCCCTGGGCCAAATTCCATTTGTAGGAACCATTGTGTGCCTCTGTGTGTTTTAAAATAAGGGTTCCTGTTTGTCTACTAGGTTATCTATCTGACCATAGTGTGGGTTTTTATAAGGGACTTGGGAGGTCCACACTGTTAACTTGGTCCCAGGAGTCTCCAAAGTCTGTCCTTGCCCATATAGAAGGAAGGGAGTGAAGGGCACTGAACCATGTCCTTCCCTGAGATTTTTCTGGTCCAAAGACATTCCACCTAAGGACAGAAATCAGAAGAATGCACGGGCAGAGACTGACTTACAGTCTTAAGGTGCTGCTTCTGGGAATAACAGTGATGATGACGATCTGAGGCTAATAATAACAGTGATGTGGATGATGATGACGGTCATGATGGTGATGTTGATGATAACAGTGGTGATAGTGATGATGGTGGTGATGATGGTCATGTTGATGATGATGATGATAGTGATAATGATGATGGTGGTGATGTTGATGATGGTGATGTTGATAGCAGTGGTGATAGTGATGATGCTGGTGGTGGTGATGATGCTGGTGATGATGATCATGATTGTAATGATGATGGTGATGTTGATGGTGCTGATGATAGTCATGATGTTGATGGTGGTGGTGATGGTGCTGATGATAGTCATGATGTTGATGATGATGTAGTGATAGTGATGATGCTGGTGATGGTGATGATGATAGTGGTGATAATGATGATGTTGATATCAGCTAATGCTTCAGTTCAGTTCATTTCAGTCGCTCAGTTGTGTCTGACTCTTTGTGACCCCATGAACCACAGCATGCCAGGCCTCCCGGTCCATCACCAGCTCCTGGAGTTTACCCAAACTCATGTGTATTTGAGTCGGTGATGCCATCCAGTCATCTCATCCACTGTCGTCCCCTTCTCCTTCCACCTTCAATCTTTCCCAGCATCAGGGTCTTTTCAAATGAGTCAGCTCTTCACATCAGGTGGCCAAAGTATTGCAGTTTCAGCTTCAACATCAGTCCTTCCAATGAACACCCAGGACTGATCTTCTTTAGGATGGACTGGTTGGATCTCCTTGCAGTCCAAGGGACTCTCGAGTCTTCTCCAACACCACAGTTCAAAAGCATCAATTCTTCAGCGCTCAGCTTTCTTCACAGTCCAACTCTCACATCCATACACAACCACTGGAAAAACCATAGCCTTGACTAGACTGTCTTTTGTTGGCAAAGTAATATTTCTGCTTTTTAATATCCTGTCTAGGTTGGTCATAACTTTCCTTCCAAGGAACAAGCGTCTTTTAATTTCATGGCTGCAATCACCATCTGCAGTGATTTTGGAGCCCAAAAAGACAAAGTCAGCCACAGTTTCCACTATTTTCCCATCTATTTCCCATGAAGTGATGGTTCTGGATGCCATGATCTTAGTTTTCTGAATGTTGAGCTTTAAGCCAACTCTTTTACCCTCCTCTTTGACTTTCATCAAGAGGCTTTTTAGTTCCTCTTCACTTTTTGCCATAAGGGTGGTGTAATCTGCATATCTGAGGTTATTGATATTTCTCCCAGGAATCTTGATTCCAGCTTGTGCTTCTTCCAGCCCAGCATTTCTCATGATGTGCTTTGCATATAAGTTAAATAAGCAAGGTGACAATATACAGCCTTGATGTACTCCTTTTCCTATTTGGAACCAGTCTGTTGTTCCATGTCCAGTTCTAACTGTTGTTTCCTGACCTACGTATAGGTTTCTCAAGAGGCAGGTCAGGTGGTCTGGTATTTCCATCTCTCATAATTTTCCACAGTTTATTGTGATCCACACAGTCAAAGACTTTGGCATAGTCAATAAAGCAGAAATAGATGTTTTTCTGGAACTCTCTTTCTTTTTCGATGATCCAGCAGATGTTGGCAATTTGATCTCTGGTTCCTCTGCCTTTTCTAAAACCAGCTTGAACATCAGGGAGTTCACGGTTCATGTATTGCTGAAGCCTGGCTTGGAGAATTTTGAGCATTACTTTACTAGCGTGCAAGATGAGTGCAATTGCGTGGTAGTTGGAGCATTCTTTGGCATTGCCTTTCTTTGGAATTGGAATGAAAACTGACCTTTTCCAGCCCTGTGGCCACTGCTGAGTTTTCCAAATTTGTGGACATATTGAGTACAGCACTTCCACAGCATCATCTTTTAGGATTTGAAATAGCTCAATTGGAATTCCATCACCTCCACTAGCTTTGTTCGTAGCGATGCTTCCTAAGGCCCACTTGACTTCACTCTCCAGGATGTGTGACTCTAGGTGAGTGATCACACCATCGTGTTTATCTGGGTCATGAAGATCTTTTTTGTATATTTTTTCTGTGTATTCTTGCCATCTCTTCTTAATATCTTATGCTTCTGGTAGATCCATACCATTTCTGTCCTTTATTAAGCCCATTTTTTGCATGAAATGTTCCCTTGGTATCTCTAATTTTCTTGAAGAGATCTCTAGTCTTTTCCATTCCATTGTTTTTGTCTATTTCTTTGCATTGATTGCTGAGGAAGGCTTTCTTATCTCTCCTGGCTATTCTTTGGAACTCTGTATTCAAATGGGTATATCTTTCCTTTTCTCTTTTGCTTTTTGCTTCTCCTCTTTTCACAGCTATTTCTAAGGCCTCCTCAGACAGCCATTTTGCTCTTTTGTATTTCTTTTTCTTGGGGATGGTCTTGATTCCTGTCTCCTGTAAAATGTCATGAACCTCCATCCATAGTTCATCAGGGACTCTATCTATCAGATCTAGTCCCTTAAATCTATTTCTCACTTCCACTGTATAATCATAAGGGATTTATTTAGGTCATACCTGAATGGTCTAGTGGTTTTCCCCACTGTTTTCAATTTAAGTCTGAATTTGGCAATAAGGAGTTCATGATCTGAGCCACAGTCTGCTCCTGGTCTTGTTTTTGCTGACTGTATAGAGCTTCTCCATCTTTGGCTGCAAAGAATATAATCAATCTGATTTTGGTGTTGACCATTGGTGATGTCCATGTGTAGAGTCTTCTCTTGTGTTGTTGGAAGAGGGTGTTTGCTATGACCAGTGAGTTCTCTTGGCAAAACTCTATTAGCCTTTGTCCTGCTTCATTCTGATCTCCAAGGTCAAATTTGCCTGTTACTCCAGGTGTTTCTTGACTTCCTACTTTTGCATTCCAGTCCCCCATAATGAAATGGACATCTTTTTTGGGTGTTAGTTCTAAAAGATCTGAATGCTAATTCTGTACCTGGCACTGAGCTGAACTCTTAATGTACAAGAGCTTATTTCATCTTCACATCTATCCTATGAAGCAGATACTAGTATTATTCCCAGTTTTCAGATAAGTAAACTGAGACTCACAGTGGTTAAGTAACTTGCTCTGTGTCACATAGCAGGGAGGCAGTGGACTGAGTCTCTCATGCAGGAAGCCTGCCTCTGCAGCCAGCCCTAAATCAACACCTCCACCATGTTTTTACTCCCTGGCTGCCCCTCATGCACTCTAGATTCTGAATCCAGATAATGGGCCTAGCTAGCTCCCACAAAGTAAAGATGCTCCTGCCCAGGAAAAGGGGCACAGGGAGCAGTCCACCTGGCACATCTGGAAAGTGCCCAGAACTGGTGACTGGGAAGCAGAGAGGAGGGGCTGGGGGAAGGAGACGAAACTTGAGAGGCAGACTGGATGAGAGAATGAAGGAGGTTTTATTTGACTACAACCTGGAGGCAACAGAATCATCAAAGGTTTTTGAGCAGAGAAATGGCAAGGTCAGATTTGTATTCAGGAAAGCACCTGCAGTGGTTCGGGTCTGGATGGAGACATTCTCTCTGTATTCCTTCAAACCCTGCCAGCAGGAAGAAGGCCCTCTCTTGCACCCACAGATAAAGCTGTGCTTGCTCACAATGTGGGAGACAAGGCAAATTGCTCCATTTTGCAGAAGCAGCAGCTGAGGCTCACAGGTTCCATGCTATTTTGGCTTCCCTTGGGGCTCAAAATGGGGGCGTTATGCCCATTAGAGGATGTGGACAAATGGTAAAGAACCATCCCTCTAGGGAGAAAAAGCCTAACTTTGGAATATTTACAAATTTCCTTGGCATTAATACCTCTGTTGTGGCTGATCTCAGGTTACCAAGGGGTTATCAACAGGGCTGCAGAATTGCTGAAAAGTTAACAGTTGGTTCTAACAAGCCAGCAGGAGTGGGGTCCACACTTCTGTGTGACCCTTGTGCCCTCCCCTGGCCTGTATCTGCATAGACACTGGGGGTGATCTTTCCCCCAGAGAGGCAGAGTGAGTTACTCAGACCACAGCTGACCCACTTGGACACTCAGGGATTGGTGAGGGATGGAAACTGGCATCCTGGTGGCAGAGCCACGTGTTTGGATGGGCTCTGTTTACGAGGACAGACTCTGATCTCTGCCTGGATCCCCTTCAAGAGAGATTTAACATTCAGTGGTAGTAAAAATTTCCTCTGGCTTCTGAGGCTTATGGCTTACATCTTCCTACCAGAACTGGGAAAATAATGTCAGGGCACATTTTTAATAGTGAGTACAAATCTCCTTGGACATGAATTTGAGCAAACTCTTGGAGACAGTGGAGAATGGAGGAGCCTGGCGTTCTGCAGTCCATGGAATTGCAAGAGTTAGACATGACTTAGTGACTGAACGACAGCAAATCCCTGAATTCGGGTGTCTCAAATACAATGTGTCTGCTACAAGGTTATATGCCATTGTTCAATTTCCAAAGTGCTTCTATGGTCCTGGCATTCATTTAATCAATTGTTCATTCATTCATCTGACATAAGTGGGAGGCCAGGCATGGAGATTATGGGCAACAGAAGAGAAGGACCACCAGAGAGGCATTGAGAATAAATCAGGGGTGGGAGCGGGCAACAGCCATGAGTCCTGCTTGCAAGGTGAAAGTGAAACAGTCAGGAGTGGGGCTTCTCTGGTGGTCCAATTGTTAGGAATCCACCTGCCAATGCAGGAGAAACAGGTTCAATCCCTGGTCTGGGAAGATCCCACATGCCACAGGTCTACTAAGCCCGTGCACCACAGCTACGGAAGCCTTCATGCCCTAGAGCCCATGCTCTGCGATGAGAGAAGCCACCACAGTGAGAGAGCCATGCACCCCAACTAGAGAGTAGCCCCTGCTCACCGCAGCTAGAGAAAACCCAACCGAGCCCAGCCGAAAATACAGAAATAAAAAATAATTTTAAAAAGTAAGCAGTGGATGACATTCAGGCCACCCCAAAAGATGCAACGTCAGTGTTTTATCATTTTAAATGAAAGTTGCATAAGAAATAGCAGGTCAAAGAAAAATATTTGGGCCCTCTTTTGTTCCCCTGAAACCAGGAAATAAATTTCCTGTGTGAAATTACCCTCCTTAATCAGGGAAGGGATCTCTATCACCGGAAACAGGGAATTCAGGGTCAAGAAGGCTGTTCTTCCTTTCTTTCTTTTTATTGAAGTACAATTGATTTACAATGTTGTTTTAGCTTCAGGTGTACTACAAAGTGATTTAGTTACACACACACACACATACACATACAGACATATATATATTCCTTTTTCAGATTCTTTTCCATTATAGGTTATTGCAAGATATTGAATATAGTTTCTCGTGCTATACAGTAGGTCCTATTGTTTATCTCTTTTATATACAATAGTGTGTATCTGTTAATCCCAAACTCCTAATTTATCCCCCCCTCCTCTTTCCCCTTTGGTAACCATAAATCTGTTTTCCAAGTCTCTGTGAGTCTGTTTTGTAAATAAATTCATTTGTAGCATTTTGTTTTTTTAGATTCCACATATAAGTGATATCATATGACATTTGTCTTTCTCTGACTTCACTTAGTGTGATAATCTCTAGGTCCAGCCTATGTTGCCACAAATGGCATTACCTTGTTCTTTTTATGGCTGAGAAGTATTCCATTGTATATACAGACCACATCTTCTTTAGCCATTCATCTGTAGATACATGTTTACGTTGGTTTCATGTCTTGGCTATTGTAAATAGTGCTGTAATGAACATGGGCTACATGTATATTTTAGAATTGGAGTTTTCTCCAGATGTGTGCCCAGGAGTGGGACTGCTAGATCAGATGGTAACTCTATTTTACCACCCCCATACCCATGTGCAGACCTCCTCAGTGGCTCAAATGGTAAAGAATCTGCCTGCAATGCAGGAGACCCAGGTTCTATCCCTTGTTCAGGAAGATCCCCTGGAGAAGGAAATGGCTACCGAATCCAGTATTCTTGCCTGGTAAGTTCCATGGACAGAGGAAGGGAGCCTGGTGGGCTACAGTTCATGGGGTTGGAAAGAGTTGGACACGACTAAGTGACTAACACACACCTGTGTTCTTCTGTCACACATACTTTCTGAAGTTCTACTAGCAAGGAGAGAACCTTGTGAAATCAGCAATATTATTTTTTATTTGTTTGAGAAAAGGGAGACTCAGAGAGGTTAATGACTGGCCTGTGGTCACACAGCTGGTAAAAGGCAGAGCCAATGAGGATAAGAGGGTAGCAGTTGAATACACATTCAGAAAAATTGGCAGGCCATTTGAATTCATAGAAATGGAAGCAGTTGGGTGTCTTCTTGCATTTGGGCGCCTGGAGGCTGCTGGAGGGTTGTGAGGCTGGGGAAAGGGCTGGTGGAGGGAGAGGGGGTAAGCTTCTGTTCTCCCAGGCCCCTGGGGCAAGGTGTCCACTGCCCCATCCACGTGTCCTTCTGGAGGAGGCTCTGGTGTTTACACAAGGGCACATTTCTGGTGCGCTGAGGAGGGCCAAGCTGTAAACGGAGCTCCCATCGCCAGCTCGGCAGATGCCCCGAGCGAGGCGCGCGCTGACGCTGATGGAGAACAGGGACTTCTTGTTTACCCGGCTCACCATCTGGACGGCCGGGCATCGTCCAAGGAAATTGCTGTAGCAAGGGCTCAGAGGCATCTTGTGAACCAAGCCTTTGGAGGGAGGCTCCACGGGGCTTTATTTAGATTTCTCTCATCCGACTGTCTCGGGCTCCTGAACAGGAGACTTTCAGGACCTGAGCTCCTGTAATTTAAGAGGTTTGTCGGTTCTGGGTTGATGGGCATTTTGTAAGATGGGAGGGCTGAGACTGGCGTGTGGAAGGCAGTAGTCTACTGCAAACCTCTCCTTTCTCCAGGGCCTTCTGGCCTATATCACAGAGTTTTTTTGAAAACTCTCCCAACCTCTCCATAGAGAAGTTCACAGATGTGAAGGGAAAGTTGCTGTTGTTCCATCACCAAGTTACGTCCTTTTGTGACCCCAGGGACTGTAGCCCTCCAGGCTCCTCTGTCTATGGGATTTCTCGGGCAAAATACTGGGGTGGGTTGCCATTTTCTTCTCCAGGAGCTCTTCCCAACTCAGGGATCCAAGCCAATTTTCCTGAGTTGGCTGGCAGATTCTTTACCTCTGAGCCACCAAGGAAGAACCAGGGGAAAGCACCTGCCGCTCTTTCTTCCTCTCCTAAGGGGGGTGGCCCGCTGTCGCGGTCTGCCCAGGACAGCCGCGTCTACCCCCAGCGTCCAGGCATAGTTACTAATAGCGTCTACGTTTACTCAAAACGGTTCCACTTTGGACAGTAAGGCACATCCTCCCTCCTTCACCTTAAAGGCGCCTTAGCGCCTGGGCTCCTTCCTGTTGCTGATCAGATGTGTCTCTGTCTACCAGCCCGACAGCTTCCACATGACGTGGCAATTGGGCTCACGTCAGAAATCCTCTTGTCATGGTCTTCTTTCAATTTAATAACCCTGTGTCTTCCAGGCTCTGTCAGATCCCAACCCCTTTCTTTACAGGCCTCAGAATCATGGGCCTATGCTTAAGCAGCATTCCATAAACAGACAAGCAAAAAAGTCAACACACGAATAAGGTTAATAGAGCATGGATCATAGTTCCTGGTCTGTGGATGTGCTGTTTCAGACCATGAAGATAAAGGACATTTACAAAGTCACTTGGAACCCAAACTAGTTTTAACCTGAATATCCTGATTCTAGGTCACTTCTCTTCCCTCTGTGCCAGTTGTGGGTCTCAGGGGTCCCTTTCCTTGAGACGTCCAACAAGTCTACACCAAAAAAAATTCCACAGAAGGACTCCAGATCGAACTGACAACCAGAAAAGGACCTATGCCCTGGTTCGTGTATCTATGTGTGTATGCTGTCACTTCAGTCCTGTCCGACTCTTTGTGGCCCATGGACTATAGCCCACCATGCTCCTCTGTCCATGGGATTCTCCAGGCAAGAATACTAGAGAGGGCTGCCATGCCCTCCTCCAGGGGATCTTCCTGACCCAGGGATCTGTGTCTCTTCTGCTTCCTGCCTTGGCAGGACGGTTCTTTACCACTAGCTCCACCTGGGAAGCCCAGTTTATATATATCGGCTTCCCAAATGCCTCCTCTGAGTGATTCCTTGTCATCAGCAAAACGCCTTGTTTGCAGGAAATAATATCCCCAGACCCTCTTAGCCAGGTGTGTTCCTGGCTCTGAAAGTAACCACTCAGCAGAAGGCTCACAGATCACGTCTCCAAAGGAGAGAAATGGCACTTGTCTGGGTGAAGGAAGCATAAGGCATGACCTCTTTATTACTGACATTTCAACAGCAAACGGGCTTTCCTGATGGTGCAGCAGGTCAAGAATCTGCCTACAGTGCAGGAGACTCAGGAGATGCGGGTTTGATCCCTGGATCAAAAAGATCCTTTCAAGGAGGAAAATGGCAACCCACTCTGGTATTTTTTTGCCTGAAAAATCCCACAGAGAGAAGTGTCTGGCCAGATACAGTCCATAGTGTCACAAAGAGTTGGACCCAACTGAGTGACTGACACATACATGCATACAACATCAAATAAAGTCTAGGGTTGGTGCCATTTGTTGAGCAGAGGGTGACAAGCAGTGGTGTGTGATCTAGTGGTCATTCATTGCTTTTTTCTCTTTCTCTTTTCTTTTTTTCTGGTTGTGCCGTGCAGCATGTGGAATCCTAGTTCTCTGACCAGGGATGGAACCCATGCCCCCTGCCCTGCAAGCACAGAGTCCTAACCACTGGATCACCAGGGAAGCCCTCGATAGTGACTCATGTTGGTTCCAAACCCACATGTTAACCACATCGAACCCCCTAAATCAGGCACTTGTGTTGTTTATGCTTTTCTGTTTAGTTTGGACAAGCCATCCATAAACCTGATTGGGAAATGCAGATGTGAGCTTTGAATTTCTTAAGCTGTGCTTACAGCAGCAGGAACCTCAGAGTTCCTGGAAAACCAGCAAAAGGGATGAACTGGAGAAGGAAGGGGCAATCTAGCTGCTTGGCTCACACTTGATGTTCCTCTGGTTCTCCTCCCTGATTGCTTCCGGGTTTTAGGGATGTGGGTCAAAGCTAATTTTATGCAAACAAAGACTCTTTAGAATGGCAAGAGAGCTTAGAGGCCACTCAACAATTTCCAAGCACTATATGTTGTCTAAGTGATGGTATGCAGGGAGATTTCAGGGGTACATGGACTTCAAAAATGTATGCGGCTTGTTTATTTAATCATTGTTTCCCTAGATCTTAGACTTTTTCTTTTTTTCTCTCTCTGTCTTTCTTTTTAATACATGATCTCTAAGAACCTTTAATATACATTTTTATTGAAGTATAGTTGATGCTAGGAAAGATTGAAGGCAGGAGGAGAAGGGGATGACAGAGGATGAGATGGTTCAATGGCATCACTCACACTATGGACATGAGTTTGAGCAAGGTCTGAGAGTTGGTGATGGACAGGGAAACCTGGTGTGCTGCAGTCCATGGGGTTGCAAAGAGTTGGACATGACTGAGCGACTGAGGTGATAGTTGATTCGATCTGGTTTGATCGGTTTGATCAAAGAACTGAACTAATAGTTGATTTGCAATGTTGTGTAAATTTCTGCTGTACAGCAAAGTGATTCAGTTATATATATACATATGCATTCATATGTGTGTGTGTGTGTGTGTGTGTGTGTGTGTGTATTCCCTGGTGGCTCAGATGGTAAAAAATCTGGCTGCAATGTGGGAGACCTGGATCGGGAAGATCCCCTGGAGAAGGAAATGGCAACCCACTCCAGTATTCTTGCCCGGAAAATCCCATGAACAGAGGAGCCCGGCAGGCTACAGTCCATGGGGTCGCAAAGAGTCAGAGTCGGACATGACTGAGCGACTAACACTTTCACTTTCATGTATGTATGTATATTCTTTTCCATTATGGTTTATCATAGGATGATCACCATAGTTCTCTGTGCTATACAGTAGGACCGTGCTGCTGATCTATTCTTTATGTAAAAGTCATCCCCCGACTCCTCCGCCTTGGCGGCTGCAAGTCTGTTCTCTGTGTCTGTGAGACTCTTTCTGTTTTGTGGACAGGTTCATTTGTGTCGTTTAGATTCTGCGCGTAAGTGACCTTGTATGATAGTTGTCTTTCTGTGATTTACTTCACTTAGTGTGAAAATCTCTAATTGCATCCATGTTGCTGCAAATGGCATTATCTCATTCTTTCTTTATAGCTGAGTAGTATTCCACTGTACATATGTATCACATCTTCTTTATCCATTCATCTTAGATCTTCTCTTTCTGTTTCAAGAAGCAACACCCTCATCTACTGGTCCTGTAAATATCAGAAGGCAGAAGAGTTTCATGGGTTCTGACTTTAAAATAAGGATCTTCCTGCAGTGACTGTCTGCCACACATGAGCTGTGCATGGGCTTCTGGAGCCAGTAGGAGCCTGCAGAGCTCATGTTATTTACTGCCTGCCTCTAGATGCAAACCAGGGGGCTCTAACTGGCTTTCATGACCATCCAAACTTCCTTTAAAGACTTCTTGTTTCCATCTGGATATTTGGATATGCATGTCATTTGGACACATTAGCATTCCAGAACTCAAGACTACAAAAGATCTTGGAGGAGGAGAATAAACCAGGGAAAGCACGGCCTGATGTTATGGGAAGAATATTAAAACTTAATGACAAACCAAGGTTGAAAAGAAAAGGATGGAGAAACACATACCAATCAGAGGATATCTAGGAGAAAGCCAGGGTCGCCAGATTAATGGCAACCAAAGAAGACCCAGAAAAAAGATCATTCTTTTATTACTAAGGGAATAATTCATGAGGAATATGAAATAACTCTCACCTGAATTACACCTAGCAATTTCCATCCAAGCCATAGAATGCAACCATTGCTAGAGTTATAAGGGGGTTGTATACATTTGGAGTAGGAAGTTTTAATATATCTTTCTAAAAATGAATAGATTAAGCAGGTAAAAAAGTAATTATAACATATAAGAGTCCATGTATCTCCAGAATCTGCTTATGTATCACCAGTGATGTATACAGGAAAGAAAGAAGGCTGAAATTAATGAAATAAGGGTCTAAATCAAGAAGTTATTAAAGAGCAACGAGTTAATCTAGTGGAAATAGAAAAAAAGGAAATATGGTAATAATTGGTAAGACAATGGTAATAATCGATGAAACAAGAAAAAATAATAGATGAAAATAAACAGCTGTTTTATAAAAAAAAGTAATAAAAGACAATTTTGTTTATTTTAGGCAATGTTGTTTAAATAGAAGAGAACACACACAAAAAAAAAACCCCAAAAAAAGTAAAAGTGAAAACTAAGAATTGCTAGTATATAGTTTAGATTAAATTATTGGGTAACCATAATTAACTGTATGACAATATATTTGAAACCTCAGATAAAATGTAACATCAAAACTGAATGAATATAAAGCTAGATAAGAATAGACCTAAAACTATTAAAAAATTTTACATCAGTAGCTTATAAACTACCTACAAAACAAATAACCAAACAATGTAATCAGATAGTTATACACGGAATTCTACCAAATTTTCAAGGAAGAAACAATCCTGTCTTGTATAAATTGCATCAGAGAATAAAGATGAAATCCTGCAGAACTCTGATATGAAATTTGAGTAAGTTATAAGACAGGCAAATTATGGACCAAACTCACTTAAAAATAGATACAAGAAGCCTAAATAAAATATTCACACCAAAGCTATTAATGCATTAAAAAATTATTTATGACCAAGTTGAATTTGTCCCAGAAATTTAAGAATAATGTAAAAAATTATTAATGTAACTAATTACATTAACAAATGAGTAATAACAAAAATGAGTAATAATTTTGGGTTCTTTAATATTTGTACTGTTCTTTAATATTATTACTGTGTCTGTTATGTATGCTGTAAATATTTTTAACCAGACTGTTGCACGTTTGTTTATCTTTCTTTATAATAAATTTTTGCCTCAGAGGTTTGTATACTAAATCATTTCTCATAACTCCTCGGTTTTGTGTCTTATTTGAAAAGACCTTCCTACAGCAATATTATAAAGTTATCCATTCATAGATTGTCTAACAACTTTATAGCTGGATGTTTAAATATTTAACTCTAATCTTTTTGTTTCTGATGTGAGGTTATATCATTTTTTGTGTAGTCCATCCTTTCCCTACTGACTTGAAATTCCACCATTATCACTCACAGGACTATTTTCCTTAGCAGGAAAAAAAAACCACTTAAATTAAATTCCTTGCCAATGGGGATCAAAAATTTCAGAGAAATAATGGGCAAAATACTGGGCTTAGAGCTTTATCTTGAAAGTTGAGACTAATGATTATGAAGATGCATTTATTTGATCTTATGCCTAAAGATATTCAAGTTGTAACTACTATTATGTACCTACTCTGAAAAAAAACTAGGAATTGATCAAGTGTTCATATCCTTGTGTGTTTCTGGTATTTATTGATAGTTTCTCATTCAAACCGAGTGACAGCATAAGATGCCACTTTGTATCTGACTGTCTTAGCAGGGTCATAAAAGACATAATGAAAGCTGCCCGGTTGTGTCCGATTCTTTGTGATCCTGTGGACTATACTATTCTCCAGGCCTTAATACTGGAATGGGCAGCTCTTCCCTTCTCCTGGGGATCTTCCCAACCCAGGGATCAAACCCAGGTCTCCCACATTGCAGGTGGATTCTTTACCAGCTGAGCCACCAGGGATGCCCATAAAAGACATAATTTTTACAAAAAATCAAAAAAAGTTTTACTGATTTCCCCAATAGGTCCTCTTAAGGTTTTGACAATTATATTTTTCTTCTTTCGATTACTATCTTCAGCATGGTTGTAGACTTTATTTTTTAATATGTTTTTTATTTAATTTTTAATTTTGTCTGCACCGGGTCTTCTTTACAGCACCCAGGCTTCTCTAGTTGCATCACGCAGGCTCCGTTGCCCTGTGGCATTGTGGAATCTCAGTTCCCCGACCAGGGATCGAACCTGCATCCCCTCATTTGAAGGTGGATTGTAAACCACAGGACCACCAGGGAAGTCCCTGGAGAGCCTCTTGATTCCATGTTTAAAGGCTTCTCTGTGTTAGCTGATCTCACGATGCAGTTCTCCATGGTCAGTGCAGGTTGCTAAAAGTCGAGTCTTCTTGCGTGAATCACAGGCTTTACTTCTTAATCTTCATGTAGATTCAAAATCCCAGGATCTTTTCACTCTTCCCACCCCCCACTGTACCCATGCCATACCTCAGATGATTTTCAAGGGCTCCAAACTGCCACTTGGAAGGACCCTTGTCCTCCATGACTTTGGCCTCATACCCAAGGGTCAACATAAATATTTCCCTCTAGCAAACCACAAATATGGACATTGGACTCAGCATTTGTTTTCATCCCAGTTGGTTCTGAGTAGATACTTGATTGATTTCTTAAGTCATAATACTCAGGAACTCACCAGGATGCAGAGAGCGCCTCTCCCATCTCTGGCCCAATCCCCTTTAATCAAATTCTCTATTCAAGTTAATCCTGTGCTGCATGACATGTGAGATATTAGTTCTCTGACCAGGGATCGAACGTGCACCTCCTGTATTGCAAGCAGGAAGTCTTAACCACTGGACCACCAGGGAAGTCCCCATTTTATTGTTTTATAAACATTCATATACTGATGGGCACTGGTTGCTCTCTCGGGGTCTTGGTTACCCATTCTCAATCCCCTTCCCTCTCCGTTCCAGTCAAAAAAAGTGATCAGGGAAAAAGGAAACCCAGAATTACTGGGGTGCCCTGAAGATCTCTGGGGGACCTCAAACTGAGTTACAATATAAGGGATGAGAAAAATTGGCACAGTTTTCTGGACCTAGCGCACAAAGCAGGCAGTTAGTTTATGGAAGCATCCATTGATTAGTGGAACTCTGATCTTCATAAGCTCCATGTCCTTCCCCCAGCACAGCAATCATCAAACCAACAACAAACTTGTTTTGTGCCTGCTCTTATTCTCTGAGGCTTGTACCTAAGCTCTTCATTTCCTGCCAGTGGGATCCTGGAACATTCTTGATCATCTCTGATCACATATGTAAACCAGGCAGTTTCTTATCATTCCCATCTTACAGTGAATCCAGCAGATCCTGTTAAGAGACAGTGGAGAAGGTTCAGCACTGCAATGCTCAGATGTCAGTCGGCTTTTCGGCTTCATGTCACTGTGGTTGTAACATCTGCTCAGAGCCCTGCCAGATGCTATCTCCAGTAGCTGTTTCGGCGTCTCTGTTTGTGAGTGTCTGTGAAGCTGCAAACCTGGCCAGTCAAGCCTCAACAGGAACAGGGGTGGGAGAGGCCACACTGATCCTCAGTTTAGAGATGCTCCCCCAGCTTTTTGCCAACACCTTGCACAGTTACTGCATGGGGCTTCAGTGGATAAACGTAGAACTGGAACTCACCCATCGACCCTTTTAGATCAATAGCTTCCTACTTAATGTGCCATGATGAATATATGGGACTTAAGCGATGATGCAGAGAAAGGAGACCCATTTACAAGAGGATATAGTTATTAATACTAACACAGTAAATTACTATGACTGCACTTTATAATTTGCAAGTGTGTAGCATCAGCTCTACACTTTCTTTACTTTGCTGCTGGTGGAAACCTCCAAAAGTACCCCCTTGTATTTGAGTACTTTCTTCCCAACCCAGGGATTGAACCCAGGTCTCCCACATTGCAGTCAGATTCTTTACCATCTGAGCCACATCAGGGAAGCTCTGTATTCAAGTAATTTTGATGGTTTCTACAGGTCTTCTCAATGAAGTCTAAGCTCTGGGATCCAGAATTCAACAATGTTGCAAGTCCCCAGTTCTAGATTTATCTTGGATAACTATTCTGTACAAACACTTACACTCTAGCCAAACTAAACTGCCTGCTGCTAGGGGTCTCAAAAGAACACCCCCTCCCCCGCTATATCCAGCCATTTGCTTGTGATGCTCCTGCCACAAACACTGTCTTTCTGTCATCATCTGTCTCCCCAAATTCTCAGTCCAGCCTATTTCTTGTGGTCCAGCTCAGACACCGCCTCTTCCATGACAGCATCTGAGTTCCCCAATCAGAATTTTCTTTCTTCTTCTTCTTCTGAAGAAGCAGCTTTCATGGTTTGGAATTGATGTTTTTCTCCCAAACTATACAATGTCTTTGACAGCACAGTTTTATATCCTATCTAGTGTCTAGATGAGCGATTGATATTCAGTATAAACACTGTGAACAATGAACCGGTGAAAGTGTCCCGTCCTCGGTAACTTTTCTGTTGGTTTCAACATCCACAATCTGATATATAAACCAGGCAGCTTTTACCATCCCCATTTTAAAGTGGCTGAAACAGAGAGGCAGAAAGTTTAAGCGCCTTGCCTAATGTCGCACAGACGGATAGGAATAGAGTAAAGGAAACAACCTGGAAGAATCCCTTGTCTGAGTTCCTTTTGCTCAGCCTCCAAGTGAAAACTGTGCCACTTGTAATCCAAAGTGACAGAGCTCTGCTGGGGAATGCAGTGGCCTGAACTGGTGGGAGAAGCAGGGAGGGGAGACCTTCACAGAGAAGGGTGCTTTTGAGCAGAGTTGTAAAAGAAGAGAGGGGATGGATTAACAGGAGGGAGGGTAGTGGGCATTCCATTCAGGAAACTGGGACAGAGGTGGACCCAGGCATCTGGTGCTCCACAGACGGATAGTCGTGGCCACTGCTGCATCCTTGTAGCCCAGCCCAGCGCCTGGCCCAGAGGAAGCACTCAATACAAGGCAACTAGAGAAGAGGAGCTATGACAAACCTAGACAGTGTATTAAAAAGCAGAGACATTACTTTGCCGACAAAGGTCCAACTAGTCCAACTGTGGTCTTTCCAGTAGTCACGTATGGATGTGACAGTTGAATCATAAAGAGGGCAGAGTGCTGAAGATTGCTGCCTTTGGACTGTGGTGCTGGAGAAGACTCTTGAGAGTCCTTTGGGCTGCAAGGAGATCAAACCAGTCAATCCTAAAGGAAATCAATCCTGAATATTCACTGGAGGGACTGATGCTGAGGCTGAAGCTCCAATACTGTGGCCACCTATTGTGAAGAGCTGATTCATTAGAAAAGACTGAGGCTGGGAAAGATTGAGGGCAGGAGGAGAAGGGGACAACAGTGAACGAGATGGTGGTATGGGGCATCATCGACTCAATGGACATGAGTTTGAGCAAGCTCCTGGGGATAGTGAAAGACAAGGAAGACTGGCATGCTGCAGTCCATGGGGCCACAAAGAGTTGGACACAACTGAGCGATTGAACAACAATAAAGGGAGAAGAGAGGGGAGGGGAGAAAGGGAAGGAAAGTTTGGAGCAGAAGCATTGCATCTAGATTAATGAGAAAGCACAATTGGCCAGCCCAGTGCTGGAGACATGCTAGGTCATCACTGAAACTTTGTTCCACCGATAGGTCGTCACTCTGTGGTGGGAAGGAGAACATGGGCTCCCTTTATCATCCAGGCCACTCTCCTTAGCCTCACCTTGGTCCCCTAGTATGATTATCAGCGGTACATGTTGCCTGGATTGTTGTTGTTGTTTAGTTGTTCAGTCGTGTCTGACTCTTTGTGACCTATGGACCGTAACCTGCCAGGCTCCTCTGTCCATTGGATTCTCCAGGCAAGGATACTGGAGTGGGCTGCCGTGCCCTCCTCCAGGGGATCTTCCTGACCCAGGGATCTAACCCCCATCCCCTGTGTCTCCTGCATTGCAGGTGGATTCTTTACCACTGGTGGCTTTCCTAGCGGCTCAGTGGGTAAAGCGTCTGCCTGCTATGTGGGAGACCCCAGTTCGATCCCCGGGTTGGCACGTTCCTCTGGAGAAGGAAATGGCAACCCACTCCAGTACTCTTGCCTGGAAAATTCCATGGACGGAGGAGCCTGGTAAGCTACAATCCCTGGGAAAGCAGAGTCCCTGGGAAAGCAGAGTCACACACGACTGAGCAACTTCACTTCTTCTTTACCACTGAGCCATCTGGGAAGCCCCAGTCCCCAACACACTCAGTAAATTCATGAAAATTTATTTCATAAATAAACACCCACAAACCTGCAAGGATCCATTCGTGAAACTACCTGGACACCACCTGCTGAGATCACTAGTCCAGCCTTCAGGCTGATCTAGTCTGACCTACCTGTTCATTTATTTTTTCAGTTGTTCCTTATGAAATCACCAAGACTCAGATAACTCAGTGTTTTATCTTTTTGCTTTATTCAGACTGGAGTGTGATACACACTTAACCTAAAGAGTCCATACAGCTGAGGAAATAACTTCTGTGTATGCCTGCTTTTTCTTTTCTCTCCTTCCTGTCAGCTTTCCAATAAAATGCAACCCATAAAAAATTGGTGGAGGCGATCTTATTCATGAAGCAGAAATAGACACAGACGTAGAGAGCAGACACGTGGACACCAGGGGGAAAGGGGAGTAGGGTGGATTGGGAGACTGGGATTGAGATATATAGGCTGCTGATTCTGTGTATAAAATAGATAATAGTGAGAACCTACTGTATAGCACAGGGAACCCTACTCAGTGCTCTGTGGTGACCTAAACAGGAAGGAAATCCAAAAAAAAGAGCAGATATATGCATGCATGGGCTTCCCAGGTGGCGCTAGTGGTAAAGAACCCGCCTGCCAAGGCAGAAGACTTAAGAGATGCTGGTTCGATCCTTGGTCAGGAAGATCTCCTGGAGGAGGGCATGGCAAGCCACTCCAGTATTCCTGCCTGGAGAATCCCATGCACAGAGGATCCTGGAGGGCTACAGTCCACAGGGTGGTGGAGTCAGGCATGACTGAAGCCACCGAGTGACCCAGGGGTACATACAGCGGAATCACTGTGCTGTGCAGCAGAAACGGACACAGCACTGGAAAGCAGACATTCCCCACTAAGAATCCTAAAATCCATAAAATTGCTTATTGGTACCAGCTTTTCCACTAATAATCAGTAATATTATTATACTGCCCACCCTAGCAGCTTTCCATCCCCCAGGAGTGCTCTGGCCAGAAGGGACCGCAGTCTGTGAGATTCTTACTGGACTGTTATTTGGGAGCCAGGGGAAGCAGCGAGCTCAGAGAGCTGACATCGTCAGAATGGGAAATACCTGCTCCCGGGGGTGAGGGTGGTTAAGGGGGAGCAGCCAAGACATCTCTGTTGGGGTTTTTTTGTTGCCACATCCAGGAATCAGGTACCTGGAAAAAATATGCTGACAGGCTCAGACTGAGGAAGCTGTGATGCCATCTGGGGTCAGGAAGAGATATTTGTCCAGATGCCAGCTGTGGGGGAGGAGGCAGCGTGGCGCTTGGCAGGCACAAAGGCTGAAATAACCCCAGAGGTTACTGGGGAAGCAAGAAGAAAGATGCCCAGATGTCACTGGGGAGAATGGGGGGCTCTAGTGGGACAATAAGGATGGCACTGAGGCTTGAACCTTCCGATCGGACATTTTAGAAAATATTTTATTTTGCGAATGTTCAAACATACACAAAAGTAGAGGATCATACTGAATCTCCAGGTACCCATTCCTTCACTCTTGGCTCCTGATCCCAGAGTTTCACTGGGTTTTATGGAAGCCAATCCAAGACATCACATCACTACATCCATAAATGCTTTGTATGAATCTCAAGAAAAAGACAACTCCTTAGAAACAGGATTATAGAACACTTATTATACCTAAAAATTCACAATCCTTCTAATATTCAGTGTTCAAATTCCCCCAGTTGTCCCCTAATAGCCCTGGATGCTTTCATCAATCTGTGATAGAGTTAAAGAAAAAAGAGAGAATGAGAGAAAGAAGAGAAAAACAGTAAGGGAAAGAAAGAGGGAGAAAATAAACCAACACATATTCTATGATATACCAGACTTTGCATTGGGTTCTACGGCACTGTAACCTCATTTTAGGAGATGAAAAAATTAGGGGACAGAGAGGTTAAGACACTGGCCCAAAGCCAGTTCACTAGCAAATCTTGAAGACATCCTTCTAATGCAGGTTTGAGAGGTTCCAAAGCCTGCTTCTTTCTTCTACACTGCATTGCCTCTTAAACAACTAAATTATCTGCTAGGGAATCTTGGAAAGATGGGAAACACAAGGGATGAAGGGGAATAAAATTCTCCTGTCATCACAGGCCCTAAAGCAGAGTAGCTTGAAACCAGATTTTTCTGGATTTGAGTCTCAATGCTGCAGCTGAGTAACTGGGAAAAAGTTATCTTTCCTGAAGCTTGCTTTCGTCATCAGTAAATTGAGAGTGGGGAGGATGAAGAGACAACTTTCAAATACTTATTAGTTGCTGCTATTGTTATTCTCTCTGAGGAATGGGTATTGAAGAGAGAAGGCAGGTTGTGGTCAATACTTACCCTATTCTTCTGCACACTGAGGTTGTCCAAGGTCAACTTGGGTTGTCCTGGCTCAGGACGATGACTAAGAATCAGAGAGAGCAAGGCTGGTTCTGATAAAGAGGATGACGGGGCTCAGTGCAGGAGGTGGAGGGGTTGTGGAGAGAAGGACGGAACCAAGGAGATCCTAATCAGCCCCCATGCTTCTTGAAACACAGGAGCTAAGGTGAGAAATGATGATGAATGTGGTGTGGGGGTAGAAGGCTGGGGAAAACCCACCTGAGAGAAGTGGCAGGTGGGGCTGAGCAGTGAAAGTGGAAGTTGCTCAATTGCATCTGACGCTTTGTGACCCCATGGACTATACAGTCCATGGAATTCTCCAGGCAAGAATACTGGAGTGGATAGCTTTTCCCTTCTCCAGGGGATTGTCCCAACCCAGGGATTGAACCCAGGTCTCCTGCACTGCAGGCGGATTCTTTACCAGCTGAGCCACCGGGGAAGCCCAGTGGACATGGAGAATAAGATTGGACAGATGGAACTTAAAAAACGAAAGATAACAAAGAGATGTGACTTTTTTTTCTTGGCTATGCCTTGCAGCTTGCAGCATCTTAGTCCTTCAACCAGGAATCAAACTCTTACCCTGTGCAGTGGAAGCAAAGTCCTAACCACTGGACTGCCAGGGAATGCACAGTGAAGAGATATATTTTTTTTCTTTCTAAGATTTTTTTTTGATGGGGGTCAATTTTTTAAAAAGTCTTTAACGAATTTGTTACAATATTGCTTCTTCTTTTTTTTTTTTTAATGTTTTGGGTTTTTGACTGAGAGGCACGTGATATCCTAGTTCCCCGACCAGGGATCAAATCTACAGTCCCTGCACTGGAAGGCAAAGTCCTAGCAACTGGACCCAGGAAAGTCCCAAGATCTTCTTAATTAAGAATGAGATATGCCTAGCACTTCTCCAGGAACATCCATCTAACTTTGGTGTGCCAGACAGATTTGGTTAAGAGAGGCGTGGGAGGTAGGGACACCTGTACAGTAGATGCTAACAATCGTAGAGGAGGTCTCAAGGTCTTGGGGTGAATGCAGATTTTACAGATTCATCCAAATTCTCTCAGATCCAGAGTATTTTGAAGAGTATGTATAACACTGAAAAGTTCTAACATGCAGGTAAGGTCTGCTGGTCTCCAGAGAAAGGATACATTCTGGGTGTCCCAAAACACTTTCACCAACAGAGACTGTTTTGCAGAGAGAAACCATTGATCAAAGCCAAAATCCTTCCCACCAACTTCTGCAGACCAAGTAGTGATGGATGAAGATGTTGCCAAAAGGAAACACCAACAAAAACATGCAAAAGAGATTTATTGTTGTTATCGTTAGTCACTAAGTTGTGTCTGACTCTTTATGACCATATGGATGGTAGCCCGCCAGACTCCTCCATCCATGGGATTTCCCAGGCAAGAATACTGGAATGGGTTGCTATTTCCTTCTCCAAGGGATCTTCCCTACCCAGGGATTGAACCTGCTTCACATCTCTTTCATTGGCAGGCAAAATCTTTACCACTGAGCCACCAGGGAAGTGAAAGAGATTATGTTATAATAAACTCAGAATCTCAAAGAACTCAGAGAATCTCAGAATGTAAGCTGATTTTGGCCACTTGTTCAAATAAGCACTTATTTTAAGAGTCGTTAAAATGCCATTTCTGTGCAGCAGCCTTAGTGACAATGAAATTTGAGCTGAGGACAGTGGCAGGGGTTCCTCCATTACCCATAGCTATTAAAAACTACCTCATGGCCTCTTAGGAAGATTTCCTTTTGACCCAAATTGAGATTCAGCCATTGATTTCCAAAGAGTTAGATTACTAGGATCGTTAGGTTGAGTGCAACTCCAAGGGCATGTTGCCCATTCTCATTCCTTCTGCAAGAGAGCGCTGATTTTATCATAGATACATAGAGAATCACAGAACCCTGGGAAGACTTAAATACCATCTGTGAAGGAGATTCCACCAAATGTTTGTATTTCCTGGTTTAACCATAGTCACTTCCAGGAAATTCTTCCATCTACCTTGCCTGCATCCCATTGTGGTAATTGGAATCAATGTCCTAGAATTGCAAACACATTTAATAAGCTTTGCATAAGCACATTTCAAGGGCTTCCCTGGGGGCTCAGCGGTAAAGAATCTGCCCGCCAGTGCAGGAGACTTGAGTTTGATCCCTGGGTCGGGAAGATCCCCTGAAGAAGGAAATGGAAACCCACTCCAGTATTCTTGCCTGGGAAATCCCATAGACAGAGAAGCTGGGAGGGCTGCCGTCCATTGGAGTTGCAAAAGAGTCAGACACGACTTAATGACTAAAGAACAACAGCAACAGCAAAGCATGTTACAAACACTTAGTCAGAGTACTGGGAAAGAATTGTGTTATGATATGGTCTGTTTATTGGGACATGGTGATTTCACTTTCATTGCTAATAATGGCTTAAGGTCAGGATAGCCTTGGTTCTAGTCTACAATCTCTATCAGACTTTAAAAAAATATTTATTTATTTTCATGGGTCGAGTCTTAGTTGTAGCAACTATGATCTACATTGTGTCATGCCGGATCTTTCTTCGCACTGCGTGGACTCTCTAGCTGTGCCACACAAGCTCAGTAGTTGCAGCTCACAGGCTTAGGTGCTCCACACCATGTGGATTTTAGTTCCCTGACCAGGGATCGAGAATCTGCATCTGCTGCAGAGTGAGATGCTTAACCACTGGACCACCAGGGAAGTCCTCTATCAAGCTTTAAAGTAGGAGGTGAATATATCTAATTATATTTATTTTCTCTTCTTTCTTTGTCCCCATCTTTCTTTCTTCTTTCCTCTCTCCTCTTCCACTGACACTTACTAACCACACAGATATTTTAAGGTAGCATTCAAAGTGTCTTCTTTCCTCCATTGAGAGAGATGTTCTTTGCAGAAGTGATTTTCAGGAATAAAAACCTTTCTAAAGGGATGTTTAAGAATTTATTTATTCTATTCTTTAGGCAGTTATGAGAAAAGAGATAATGATTAATTCTAATTCTTATGGCATATGAGGTTATTTGAACCAGCCTTTTCATTAATACAATTAAAAATTTGGTTACAATATTTTAAAAAATTATTTTGTTTGGGGATATGGTTGATTAACAATGTTGGGATAGCTCCATGTGCACAGCACAGGGACTCAGCAACACACACATGTATCCATTCTCCCCCAAACTCGCCTCTCATCCAGGCTGCCACATAACATTGAGCAGAGCTCACTGTGCTATACAGTAGGGTTTTGTTGGTTATCCACTTTAAATACAGCAGTTGGCTACAATATTTTTAAAAAGCATCCTTAAAGGCAAAAATTGCTGACAAGATAATAATCAACACCAGGAAAAATATAAGGAAAAAATGAGACGCAGAGAGTTAAGCAGAGCTCCAACACTGAGAGTATTCTTGAGCTTTGCACATCAGGGCTTCAGTTTTTTCAGATACAAAGGGGAAAGAGGTCAGAACTTAGTCTTACTAGTCCTTCCCTCAAGTAAGCCAAGACACAAAGAAATACAGCATCAGAGTAAAAAGGATGAGAAGCAAGCTTGAGCACAAATCCAACCCAGGGAAAGCTGCACAGACCCTGAAGAGGAAGAGGCTAGCCCCAGTTTACCTTCCCACCAGTAGCATACACTGTTCTTTTACTCACATCCTTGCCAGCCCTTGCTCTCTCTCTTTTTCCCTCTCTGATAACAACCATTCTAACAGCTGTGAGGTTATTCTGTGATTTTGATTTGGATCCTTCTTATGATTAGTGTTGTTGAGAATTTCTGCATGAAATTGTTAACCATTTGTAAGTTTTCTTTGAAAAAAAAAGTCTATTCAGGTTTTTTGCCCATTTTAAAGTTGGATTACTTATTTTTTGCCATCAAGTTGTATGAGTTCCTTATATATTTTGGCTATCAACCCCTTATCAGATATATGATTTGCTAATGTCTTCTCCCTTTCCACACATTGCCTTCTCATTTTGGTAATCATTTCTTTTGCTGTGCATAGCTTTTTGGTTTGATGTAGTCTCACTTGTTTATTTTTGCTTTTGCTGCCATATCCAAAAAATTGTTAATGAGTTCAATATCAAGGAGCCTCCCCTTGTGTTTTCTTTTATGAGTTATGTGGTTACATTCAAATTTTTAATCCATTTTGAATGAGTTTTCGTAAGTGGTGTGAGGTAGGGATTCAGATTAATTACTTTGCATGTGGTTATCCAGTTTCTCCAGCACCATTTACTGCAGAAACTATCTTTTCCCTACTGGGTGTTTTGGCTCCCATGTCAAATATTAGTTAACTGTATATCATTTCACTTCAGTTCAGTCACTCATGCATGTCCGACTCTTTGCAACCCCACAGACTGCAGCACGCCAGGCTTCTCTGTCCATCACAAACTCCTGAAGCTTGCTCAAACCCATGTCCATCAAGTCGGTGATGGACATCCAACCATCTCATCCTCTGTTGTCCCACTGTATATGTTTTGGTTTATTTCTGGACTCTTGATTCTGTTGCATTTATCTATCTCTCTGTTTTTATGCCAGTACAATACTGTTTTGATGATTATAGCTTTGTAATATAGTTCTAAATCAGAAAGTGTGAGGCTTGCAGTTCTTCTTTCTCATGATTGCTTGGGTTTTGGGGGGTCTTTTATGATCCTATGCAAATTTTAGGATCCCCTCCCCATTTCTGTAAAGCAATGTCATTGGAATTTTATAGGTATTGCCATGAATCTGTAGATTGCTGTGGGTAGCGTGGACATTTAAGCAATGTAAATTATTCCAGGCCATGAGCACGGCACATTTTCCATTCATTTGTGGTTTCTTCAGTTTCTTTTGTCAGTGTCTGGGAGTTTTCAGTGTACAGATCTTTTACCTCTTTGGTTAAATTTATTCCTAGGTATTTTATTGTTTTGATGGCATTGTGCAAAGGATTGTTTTCTTTATTCCTTTTCAGGTAGTTTGCTGTTAATGTATGGAAATGTAACTGATTTCTGTATGTTGATTTTGTATCTTGCAACTGCACTGAATTTGTTTAACAGGTTTTTCCCCTTGGTGGTGTCTCTAGGGTTTATATATATAAGATCATGTCATCTGCAAACAGAGACCATTTTATTTCTTCCCTTCTGACTGTGTGCATGCGTGCTCAGTCCTGTCTGACTCTGAGACCCCATGGATTCTGTCCATAGGATTTTCCAGGCAAGAATATTGAAGTGAGTTGCCATTTCCTCCTCCAGGAGACCTTCTGGACCCAAGGATTGAACCCGTGTCTCCTTTGTCTCCTGCATTGCTGGCAGTTTCTTTACTGCTGAGCCACCAGGGAAGCCCTTCCTTTTTGACCAGATGCCTTTTATTTCTTTTTCTTGCCTGATTGCTCTGGCTAGGATTTCCAAGGTTCTGCTGCAGAGGAGTGATGGGAGTAGATGTGGGTGGTGGTCAGTCTTAACTTGCTGCTAGTTCCTGAGTCTGAGACACATCTGACATCTGAGGTGTGAGAGCACCACAGGCTCAAAGTCTGCAGTGAGAGCCGGAGAGTGACCTCTAAGGGATGCTGGCATTGTTCAGAGGGAGAGTGTTAATGAGGGCACTTTTGAGAACCAGGTCAGTCAAATGGGTCTTTGTTCTGAAGGAAAGTAGCTGAATGCTACTCTAAGAGTAAAGACAGGAAGATCTAACAGCTCAGAAAGAAAAAAAAAAAAAAAAAAAAAAAACCACACATATGACTCAATTAGTTAATTACTGAAAGAGAGTTGCATAATCTATCAGACTGCCAAGAGAAAAGATTTCTTCCTAAGAACAATAGGTAAGGTTGCTCCCAAGAGTGCTGGGAAGGTGCTACAATTTTGGAAAAACGCAGCGCTATATGAATATGGCAGCGTGTTCTGTTATTTGTAAAATTATCATGCCCCATATGTTAGCTTCTTTGCAGTGGCTTTGAGGATGAGATTCATTTGTCCAAGCAAAATTATTTAATTCTGTTGTGCTGCAGTCTATAAAATATTTACACTGTTGTCCTGCATGTACACGTTGCTTACATCCAGCTGTATTTCTCTCGGATGCACTTTAAATAAAACACTTGGACTCCTGACAATGCCATCCAAGTCAAGCATTAGAGGAAAGAACCACAGCATCATTGCAGCTTACAAAGCCCCCAGGCCATCAAGCTGTTCATCCTTTCATCTTAAAGCAAGATAGTATCCAAACCAGCCTGATAAAGAGATATGTCTCCTAGACCTGGAAACTCCAGAAAGGTGGAGGGACCAATCTTTCTTAATTATCACCTTGCTGTTGTTCTGTGGCAAAGTCTTTGTGACTCGGTGGACTGCAGTATGCCAGGCTCCCGTATCCTTTACTATCTCCTGGAGTTTGTTCAAACTCATATCCATTGAGTCAGTGATGCTATCTAATTATCTCATCCTCTGCCGCCCCCTTCTCCTTTGCCTTCAATCTTTCCCAGCATCAGGGTCTTTTCTAATGAGTCGGCTCTTCTCATCAGGTGGCCAAAGTATTGGAGTTTCAGTTTCAGCATCAATCCTTCTAATGAATATTCAAGGTTGATTTCCTTCAGGATGGACTGGTTTGATCTCCTTGCAGTCCAAGGGACTCTCAAGAGTCTTCTCCAGCACCATAATTCAAAAGCTTCAAATCTTCACTTCTCTCACTTCTATACATGGCTACTAGAAAATCCATAACTTTGACTATCCGGACCTTTGTTGGCAAAGTGATGTCTCTACTTTTTAATCTGCTATCTAGGTTTGTCACCTGTTTCCCTCAAAAGCAGAAAGTTCTGAATAGCCCACGCTCCTCCTACTGTAATTAATGTGTTACTTAGAATGTGGTGTTTAAAGAGAAAATTCCCTGCATCAGTGATGATGGACTCTGAGCTGCAAATGTCTGAAAATGAAGCAGCAGCAGTTTCAGGCAGTGTGGAGTGGAGGGGATGGCAGTGAACTGGGAGGTGTTTGCTGTCTTGTTCACTGAGGCCCATGTGGACATGGAGGAGTCAGGCCCCTGTCAGTTCTTCTTGCTTAGCCTTCATCATATAAGGATAATAAACCTTTGGTCCCCCGACCAAAGGGTTTGTCCGAGGGTTTGTCTTGAGGATTTTAAAATGATACACAAGAAAGAGCTTTGAAAAGCATAAAATGTGGTACATTAAAGAGTATTTCAAATATTTAATATTTTAAAGGTGGGTTTCCCAGGTGGCTCAGTGGTAAAGAATCTGCCTGCCAATGCAATAGATGTGGGTTCGATCCCTGGGTCAGGAAGATCCCTTGGAGAAGGAAATGGCACCCCACTCCAGTATTCTTGCTGGGAAATTCCATGGTCTGAAGAGTCTGGCAGGCTATAGGCCATGAGGTTACGAAGAGTGGGGCATGACTTAATGACTAAACAAATTTAAAGGCATTTTAAAGATAAATTTTAAAACAATTCATCATCACATGTTGGATAATAATTGCCATCAGAAACCCACCTCCTTTCACTCCATCACTGAACACTGACTGAAAACTTGCTCTTATTTTTTCTTTCTGAGGCTACAAATAATTGGTATGGTGCTGACGATGTTCGGTTGTCATGGGTGAGCCCCTGCGTGTGCAGGGGTTTGCAGCCCTCTGCTTGGTCTGCCCCTGCCCGGCTCCAGCTTGTTTTGTTACTCCACCAACTCAGAGCACTTCTTCCTAAGGGTGCTACTGCCAGACCGAGCTGTGCCTTGTGCCCTGAAAGGTCTGTTCAGTTCAGTTCAGTTCAGTCGCTCAGTTGTGTTCGACTCTTTGCGACCTCATGAATTGCAGCATGCCAGGCCTCCCTGTCCATCACCAACTCCCGGAGTTCACTCAGACTCACGGCCATCAAGTCAGTAAGGTCTGTGCATCACCATAACTGCGTCTTGCCTCCGGTCTTGCCTCCCTCGTGATCTGCCCCCTTGCCTTCCCCTCTGCAGATTCTCCAAACATCATGGCTCCCACAAATTGCCCAGTGGCTGTCCCGATGGGCCCCTGTCTTTCCGACCCATTCTAGAACACATGAGATCTCACTGTTCACTTGACTGGCTTTGGAAGCTGTCCTTTTACACTCACAAACATCTTGCCTTGTCAACAAAGATTGTGTATGTATCAAAGGTGTGGAGAATGCAATTTTTGCCTTTTCCACCATGAAATGACTTGCACCTAGTAAGTATGCACTGCTATAGAGAGTTAATTGATGTGGAGAATAAGAGGGAAAAAAGTCCCAAGATTGTTTCTTATGAAAACAAGCAAAATCGTCTTGGAAATTCTGAATTCAGTTCTTCTATGCATCCCTATCCATCTCTAGGCTGGACAATTAAGCAGAGTATGCATTTGTGGCTTAGTAGAGTGTGGAAGTGGAGAAGGCAATGGCATCCCACTCCAGTACTCTTGCCTGGAAAATCCTATGGGTGGAGGAGCCTGGTGGGCTGCAGTCCATGGGGTCGCTGAGTCAGACACGACTGAGCGACTTCACTTTCCCTTTTCACTTTCACGCATTGGAGAAGGAAATGGCAACCCACTCCAGTGTTCTTGCCTGGAGAATCCCAGGGATGCGGGAGCCTGGTGGGCTGCCGTCTATGGGGTCACACAGAGTCGGACACGACTGAAGCAACTTAGCAGCAGCCCAGTGAGATGTATGTCATGTCATCAGTGAGAGTAGCATGTCACATGCTCCATAGTATGAAGTCAGAGCAAAGGCTTCTATGTGATCGGGATTAAACATATGTATTTAGGGCTTCCCTTGTGGCTCAATGGTAAAGAATCTTCCTGCCAATGCAGGAGGCACGGATTCAATCCTTGGCCTGGGAAGATTCCATATGCTGCAGAGCAACAAGCCTGTGTGTCACAAGCACTGAGGCTGCGTGCCCTAGAGTCTGTGCTTTGCACCAAGAGAAACCACCACAGTGAGAAGCCTGAGAACCGCTACTAGAGAGCAGCCCCCAGCCCCCACAGCTGGAGAAGAAGCCCATGCAGCAAGAGGCGGCACAACCCCGCAAAAAGATGTGTGTATTTAAATAAAAATATATTAAATAAAAGTAAAATTAAAATTAAATAAAAATAAAAAATATTTAAGTATATACAAATATAAGCATATAAAACTCCAGTGTTGAGCTGCCACAATGCAGGTCTATTAATGGTAGTAATAGTTATATATCAAGTAGGAAACGCCTGATGGCTCAGATGGTAAAGAATCTGCCTACAAGGCAGGAGACCCGGCTTCAGTTCCTGGGTGGGGAAGATTCCCTGGAGGAGGAAATGGTAACCCACTCCAGGATTCTTGCCTAGAAAATTCTGTGAACAGAGGGGCCTGGTGGGCTACAGATCATGGGGTCACAAAGAGTCGGACACGACTGAGTGACTAACACACTTGGAAGCCTCAGATTCTAACTTAATTTTGAATATTTGTACAGAACACTGACACCTCAGTTACGACTCGGTTATGAGTTCCCGACCCCGAGGTGACAGTTCAGGGTACTGTGGCTGAGAACGTAATGAATTACAGCGCTTGGTATCAGGGTTCTGACTACTGTTCTGATGCCAAGGACATGTATCTGAGTGGTGACTTGAAAGTTACTATACACACACACGTGTATATGTATGTATATCATGTCTGTTTATTTACATTCTACTGCTATGACAGGAAGGACTTAGGTAGTTTTTAAAAGAATTCAACCCCCAAGTTTAAAATCAATTGTGAAGGAGAATCAGGCAGGAAACACACACTATACACACAGGTTGTAAAGTCTGCCTGAAGACAATGAGGCCAGTGAACCCGCTTTACGAAGCCCAATAACTGCGAGATGAAAGCAATCCACGTTGAAGAGAAGCAGAGATTACTCTGACACCGAGATTCAGATTTCTTCCAGAGACCTTCATAAAAGACACTGTGTACCCTGGTGGATAGTCTTTCACAGAGTTCTGACGATAGTTACCACTGTGAATTATGGGGCTTTTTCTGATAATGTTCCTTGTTGCAAGCAAAAGGCATAAAAGCAATTTTACAAGCGACCCAAACCATACTGCCCTCACTGAGTGCCTGGAATGACCCAAAGGTCAAAGCTCTAAGGCAGCGTTGCCAAATAGGACTTCCTTCAGTTCTGCCCAATAGATCCTCTGCAATGCCCACTATAGTGATCACCAGCCACTTGTGACTATTACTCACTTAACAACACGTGGGTGGAGGGGCCTGAAAATTAACTCTCACTTTAATTCATTTAGATGCGAACAGCCACACGTGGCTAGTGGCTGTCATGCTGGGCTGTGCAGCTCCATTGAACATCTTGCCAACAGTATTTCGTTAATAGTATTTCTTGTGCCTGGGATCCATTAAGCTACAGGGTTTAGTGAATACTTAGAGCAGGGAAAATTTACAGAACATTTCTGGGTCTGTCGCAAAATGGAGAAAATTAGGTAGTAGAAGCTTCAAAACTCTATGCCTTTGGGTGATGTACTCAGCACAGACTGTTTGGGTGATGTAAACACTTCCAGTATATGTATTTTGGGTTAGAAATTATAATCTGTGTTCCAACACCCTAATCTATTTGTACCTTATAGACAAACCCATCATTTTAACAGCTTTTTTTAAAACAACAACAACAACACAACACTGCAAGCCTCCTTTTCTATTCAACATCTGGGATGCTGAAACTTTTTGGAGAAAAAATATCACACAAGCAGACACACTGGCATTTCCTCCAGTTCTTGGTTTCTGATCTCAGCCTGGCCTTTGATGCTTTCTTGTGGTCCTTCTATAAGTGCCCTTTCCATACCTACATTTTCCCCACCCTTATCTCTGATGGGGGGGCGGGGAAACTTTCCCCAAAATAATGCATTCGGGTGACAATGAGAGGTGATCAACACGAGCTGGAGGTGACTGTTCTCCGGGGCATCCTTGCAGAGGGAGCCACCACACCCTGCTGGGTCAGGTGTAAGCCTGGGTTCTTCCAGGCCCAGACACAAGGGATGAAGTGGTTCCTCCTCTCCATCCTGGAGGAAAGGCAGGACCCTGGAAGGAGGCAAAGAAGAAATGGGGTGACTAGGGGAGAAAGGACTTCTCGGTTTCCATCTGAGATGGAGTCTGACTAGATTGGAAGGTGATTTGGGGGTAAACAAATAAGAAATACTCATCCCAGTCATTGGACTTTGATTGTATTTATGACTGATTATGAGAAATGGAGGGCTTCCCTGGTAGCTCAGTTGGTAAGGAATCCACCTGCAATGCAGGAGACCCTAGTTTGATTCCTGAGTTGGGAAGATCCCCTGGAGAAGGGCATGGCTACCCACTCCAGTATTCATGGGCTTCCCTGGTGGCTCAGACAGTAAAGAATCTGCCTGCAATGTGGGAGACCTGGGTTCGATCCTTGGGTTGGGAAGATGCCCTGGAGAAGGGAATGGCAACCCACTCCAGTATTCTTGCCTGGAGAATCCCATGGACAGAGAAGCCTGGTGGCCTACAGTCCATGGGGTCACAAAGAGTTGGACACAACTGAGCAACTAACACTTTGAACTCCCCCTTTTTAGTTTAAGCCATTTGGAGTCAAGTGTCTACTTCTATAATCACAAAGAGTTCTAACTGACACAAGCCCCTTCATCTAAATTATTTATCCAACAATTAGCCATGATAATTTATAAGTCTGTTTAAAATCCTTAAAGATAAATCCTTTAATAAGATTTAATGAGCAAGCTCAGCTCAAACTCACTTAACCATGAGAAAATAATTGAATTTTTAAAACAAGAATTTCCATGATAGGAAGCTTCACAGCTGCTTGATTCAGCAGCTCACCAGGATCCAGGTTTTTCCCCTATTTGCTGTGACATCTTCAGTGTTGGCTTCATCATTCAGACTGGTAGCAAGATGCATATGCTGATGACTCATCAGACATGAGAGGATGAGATGGTTAGATAGCATCACTGACTCAATGGACATGAATTTAAGCAAACTCTGGGAAATAGTGGATGACAGAGGAGCCTGGTGTGCTGCAGTCCACGGGATCACAAAGAGTCAGATGCAACGTAGTGACTGAACAGCAACAACCGCATCAGACATGATGTCTGGAGGGTGAAGAAAAAGTCTTTCTGTGGCTCCTTCCTCCCACTGAGGGAACCTTTCCCTGAAGCCCTCCAGAAGGCTTCCCCTCCCATCTCTTGGGTTAGGGATGGGTCACAGGCTGATGCCTGATGAGATACCCTGGAGCAGTGGGTTTCCTCTCAGGCTATGTACAAGGGGGTCCTGTTGGTGGCTTGGGGTGGGGAGCAAAAGAGAGGACTGGAAGCTCAGGAGGAAACCAGCGTGGTCCACCATGGTGACAGCTAGGGGCTTTTTGACCTAGCTCCTGACAACTTCTCTGGCCTTATTTTTATTTTATATTTTTTGTCACTCACCTTCCTATTCTCAATCCTCCAGGTCTACTGACCCAAGTTTTGTTTCTAGGTATGCTGGCAAATCCCTTGTACATCTAGAACCTTCAGGTAAAGCGTGCTGCTGACTTTGGCCCAGAAGACACGGCTATAGCCACATCTCCTATTCATCTTCTGGGATTTATCTGATTTGTTACCTTGTCGTTTCTCCTGGGAGTTCTTCTTGGTCTCCCCACACTGGCTTTAGGCCACTCTTCTCTACTGAGTGTACCTCTGCCTGTCCCATTAAAGCATTTTTCATCTTGTATGGTAATTATCTGTTTAATGCCTTTGTCTCCACAAAGATAATAGGACCTCACTGAGGGCCAGGAGTCCATCTTGTCTCTGATACATTACACAATGACTGAGGCCATCAGTAGGTGCTCAATAGGGACTTTGTAAATGCTGAATTTCTAAATGTTAAATCCTCTTCTCCAAGTTGTGAACCTGCCCAAATAGTCCTAGGAAGATGGGAAATTCCTCTGCTTATTCCTGCAACGAGATTCCTCCTTTCAAGGATAACTCAGAGTAGTTTGAAAAACCGTCACGGGGGCTTCCCTGGTGGTCTAGTGGTTGAGAATCTGCCTGTCAGTGCAGGGGTCGTGGCTTTGATCCCTGGTCTGGGAAGATCCCACATGCTGAGGAGCAACCAGGCCCCATGAGCCACAGACACAGAGCCCAGGTTCTGCAGCTGCTGAAGTCCCGGTGCTTACAATGGGGGAGGCCACTGCAATGAGAAGCCCGTACATCACAACAAAGGATGACCCCCACTCACTGCATAGAGAGAGCCCGCTCCCAGCAATGAACACTCAGCACAGCCCAAAATAAACAAATCTATTAAAAAAAAGGAAGAAGAAGAAAGAAACCATCACAGGTTAAGCTCTAGGGAAAAAAAAAAACACTAACATTTCTAACCTTCTTCTGTCAGCTCAAGGTGCATCAATATGATTTATTTGAAAACAATTAAAAAATATTTATTGGTTTCTTTATTTGACTGTACCGCATCTTAGTTACAGCATGTGGGATCTAGTTCCCTGACCAGGGATCGAACCCAGGCCCCCTGCATTGGGAGTGTGGAGTCTTCACCACTGAACCACCTGGGAAGTCCAAACAACAAGGTATTTTTTCAAATAAATTTAATTTTGGTATAATTTACACCAATAAAGTGTACTCATTTTAAGTGTACAGTTCTATGAGTTTTGACTTCCCTGGTGGCGCAAGCGGTAAAGCATCTGCCCGCAATGCGGGAGACCCGGGTTCGATCCCTGGGTCAGGAAGATGCCCTGGAGAAGGAAATGGCAACCCACTCCAGTCCTCTTGCCTGGAAAATCCCATGGAAGGAGGAGCATGGTAGGCTACAGTCCATGGGGTCGCAAAGAGTCAGACACGACTGAGCGACTTCATTCATTCATTTATGTAACCACCACCAAAATCAAGATACAGAACTTTCCCTTCACCTAAAATTTCCCTCATATACCTTTGTTCCTTTGAGCTTCTCTGGTACCAGGAAACCACTGATCTGCGCTTGTTCATTCTAGAAGTTCATATAAATAGAATGATAAAGAATGTGTTCTTTCTGTGAAGTGTCCATTCAAATCTTTGGTCTGTTTTCCATTATGTTGTCTTGTTAGTGAGTTGCAAGAGTTACTGACATGTCTGAATACAAGTCCTGTGTCCTGTCTTTATACTGTGAACATTTTCTACCTGCTTGCATTTTCATTTTTCTAACAGTGTCTTTTGAAGAGCAGACGTTTTTAATTTTTATGAAATTCAATGTCTCACATTTTTTAGCAGTTTATGTCTTGTTCTGAATTTTAAAGATTTTATTCTGCATTTTCTTTTAGAAGTTAAATAGTTTAGCTTTCATATTTAGGTCTTTGATTCATTTTGAGTAGTTTTTAAAGTACTGAAAAATCAAAAATGAAAAGTATTCATTCTAGTAGCTTTTTTTCATAGAAACTGTAAGTGTGAGATATGTGTGAAGGTTTATGGATATTCAGTTATTCCGGCTCCCTTTGTTGAGAACGCTCTTTTCCGCATCTTAATTACCTTGTTGAAAATCAATTGATCATATAAATATGGATCTATTTCTAGACTCTCTGTTCTGTTCCAAGGATCTGTGTGTCTCTTTTTACACCAATATCACACTGTCTTGTGATTGCAGCTTTATCAGTTCAGTTCAGTCGCTCAGTCGTGTCCGACTCTTTGTGACCCCATGAATCGCAGCACACCAGGACTCCCTGTCCATCACCAACTCCCAGAGTTCACTCAGACTCACGCCCATTGAGTCAGTGATGCCATCCAGCCATCTCATCCTCTGTCGTCCCCTTCTCCTCCTGCCTCCAATCCCTCCCAGCATCAGAGTCTTTTCCAATGAGTCAACTCTTCGTATGAGGTGGCCAAAGTACTGGAGTTTCATAGTAGGTCTTAAAATAAGGCAAAGTCCTATAACATAGTTCTTGCTGTTTTTTTTTGTTTGTTTGTTTTTTACTTTTAAAAAATATTATTATCCTAGTTCTGTTTTAAACTTCTTTTATTCTAGGTCTCTGTGTTTTCATATGTTTTAGAATCAGCTTTATTTTAGAACCGATTTCTGTGCACAAGACTGCTGGCATTTTGATTGAAGTTATGTTTGGGGAGAATCGACATCATAATAATACTGAGTCTTCTGGTCTATGATCATGTTATCTCTTTCCATTTACTTAGGTCTTTTGGCATTTCTCTCAGCAGTGTCTTATCATTTTCCAAGTATAGCTCTTATATGTAGCATTTTGTTACATTAATATTTAAGCATTTTATGTTTTTTGATGTTGTAGGTGGTAGAGGGTACTGATTTTTATATATCCACCTTGTTTCCTTCAGCCTTTCTAAATTCACTTACTATTTCTAGCAGATTTTCTCGTAGAATCTGTAGGAGTTTTCCATGTACAGAATCATGTTGTCTGTGGATACGAGGAATTTTATTTCTTTCTTTCCAATCTGAATGTCTCTTATCTCATTTTAGTGCTTTTGTCACCAACTAGGTGGCTAAGTGGTAAAGACTCCACCTGCCAAAGCCGGAGATGTGGGTTCAGTCCCCGGGTCAGGAAGCTCCCCTGGAGAAGGGAATGGCAACCCACCCCAGTATTCTTGCCGGGAAATCCCACGGACAGAAGAGCCTGGTGGGCTACAGTCTGTGGCGCAGAAGAGTCAGACACGACTAAAACAGCAACTAGGATTAGAGTACACAGTACTGCCGTGTTCCAGTCCTGGAAAATGTTCAGCATTTTTACCATTGAGTATGATGGAAATCACTGCAGATGGTGATTGCAGCCATGAAATTAAAAGACACTTACTCCTTGGAGGGAAAGTTATACCAACCTAGATAGCGTATTCAAAAGCAGAGACATTACTTTGCCAACAAAGATCCGACTAGACAAGGCTATGGTTTCTCCAGCGGTCATGTATGGATGTGAGAGTTGGACTGTGAAGAAAGCTGAGCGCTGAAGAATTGATGCTTTTGAACTGTGGTGTTGGAGAAGACTCTTGAGAATCCCTTGGACTGCAAGGAGATACAACCAGTCCATCCTAAAGGAGATCAGTTCTGGGTGTTCTTTGGAAGGAATGATGCTAAAGATGAAACTCTCAATACTTTGGCCACCTGATATGAAGAGTTGACTCATTGGAAAAGACTCTGATGCTGGGAGGGATTGGAGGCAGGAGGAGAAGGGGATGACTGGGGATGAGATGGCTGGATGGCATCACCAACTCGATGGACATGAGTCTGAGTGAACTCCGGGAGATGGTGATGAACAGGGAGGCCTGGCGTGCTGCGATTCATGGGGTCGCAAAGAGTAGGACACGACTGAGCGACTGAACTGAACTGAACTGAATGATGGTTGTTGTAGATTTTTGGTAGATGCTTTTTTTATTTTAAGGAAGTTCCTTCTATTTCTAGTGGGCCAAACTTTTGTTTTTCTGTTTTGTTTTCATCATCGATGGGTGTTGAATTTTGTCAAATGCTTTTCTGCATCTATTGAGAATCTCCTCTGATTCTCCTGGTGCAGTGAGTTGCATTGACTGATGTTGGATGTTAAACCAACCCAGCCCCCCCTGGAGTCTCTCCACCTGTGCATAGGTGCTAAGTAGCTTCAGTCCTGTGGTGACTCTGCCACCCTATGGACCATAGCCCACCAGGCTCCTCTGTGCATGGGCTTCTCCAAGCAGGAATATGGAAGTGGGTTGCCACTTCCTCCTCTATGGGATCTTCCAGACCCAGGGATCAAACCTGGGCCTCCTGCAGCTCCTGCATCGCGGGCTTCTGCACTGCAGCTGAGCCAGCTGGGAAGCCCTTCACCCTACCTACCTACCCACCTTTACTTTGGTATTCACTCACAGATTCAAGCGAACCCTGCGCAAATTTCTGGCACTTTTTCATGGCGTTGCTCCTTCCTCTTCAGTGCTTTGTCTCATAACTTGCAGCCACTTCAGCCTCACCAGACTCCAGCCTCTGTCTCTCCAACTCAGCAAGATTTCCAGGCTCTGCTTGGGTCCCTTCTCCCTGCATACTTCTGGAAAGTACCTCTAGGCAAAAAGCCAGCCTGTGACAGAGCTCACCTCATTTGTTTCCCTTTTATGATGGCTCAGTGGTAAAGAATCCGCCTGCAATGCAGGAGATTTGGGTTCAATCCCTTGGTTGAGAAGATCCCCTGGGGAAGGAAATAGCAACCCACTCCAGTATTCTTGCCTGGGAAATCCCATGGACCGAGGACCCTGGCAACCCATAGTCCTTGGAGCTGGAAAGAATTGGACATGACTGAGTATGAATTCATGCGTTTGCGCATAAGAGATCTCAGCTCTGCCCTGCCTCTTGCCCAGTGTTGCCTCACGTAGTTTAGCCAGTTTTTCAGTTGTTCACGGTGGGAGAAAAGTGTAGCACCCGTTACCCTGCTGAGGTTGAATACTGAAGTTGGCTAAAAGGATTATTATTATTATTTTTTTAATGTGACTCCACTGGGTCTTTTTTGGGGCACATGCGGGCTAGGCTCTCTATTTGTGGCACGCAGACAATCTTAGTTGCAGTGCAAGGGCTTAGCTTGCCCTTTTTGGCCTGTGTGATCTTAGTTCCCTGACCAGGGATTGAACCCACATCCCCTGCCCTGGAAGGCAGATTCTTAATGACTGGACCACCAGGGAAGTCCCAGAATTCTTGATGGTAGGTAGTACATTAATTCTTTTCTCTGATTCTCAATTATTTAGGGACTGCTTTACCCTGGGCGAATGTTTCTTAGAGAGCTAATGCAATGATTCTTAATCTTCCTGGTCATTTTTTTCCTTGACATTTTATGAAGTTTAACTCTGTCAGGCCCTGTTCAGTACTCAATTTGTCTTTTATGCTCACTGCCTACAATAATAGAGATTTACAAATAAGGAGATGAAGATATAAAATAATGGAGTGACTTCTTCATGACCAGAGTCATTGAATTAGAACTTACCCATGATTTAAAGATATAGGCTTTTAACTGTTCCAGTGGAAGCTTCCTTTGAGATTTTGATAAAGATCACTTACGACTTGGTGCTCAGAAACAAGATTATTGACATATACAAAAGCGTGCAAGCAATTTCAGACGTTCACGGACCCCTGGAGCCCATCTAGATAAAAAGAAAGTGTTAGTCACTCAATCTTTCTGACTCTTTGCGACCACATGGACCATAGTCTGCCAGGCTCCTCTGTCCATGGGATTCTCCAGGCAAGAATACTGGAGTGGGTTGCCATGCCCTCCTCCAGGGGATCTTCCCTCCCGACATAGGGATTGAACCCAAGTCTCCAGCATCGTAGTCAGAGCCAGCATCTGAGCCACCAGGGAAGCCCCTATGTACAGATAAGCTGGATCACAAGTCCCAACAAGAGGACGCCTGGCTAACGTGGTCATCCATACCACTCAGTGTCATCTCACGTTCTTGGAGAAGCTTGAAGTTTCCTTTGTGCCTCAAGTGATTCTGTTACCTTTTATAATTACACCTCAGACCCCCACTCATTCCCCATCTTGTAACACTGCCCTCAGCAGGATCTAAGGTGAGTACACATGGATATAGGCCTGGTAAGACCAGTTCTTTCCTTGCCACGTCTTGTCTAGCCGCTACATAACACTTAAGAAACCAATGCTAAGAAGGAGGCTGTATTTAGAACTAGTTTCACATTTCCCATAAACAGTCATCAGAACTAATTCTATCCTGACTCACTTCCAAGTTTATCTTAAACAATCACTGAAATGCACGATCCCTCACCAAAAGGCAGCCCCATGATACTGCCAGGCAATCCTGCCGTGGTCCCTGATGCTTTCACTTTCTTTTCCCCCTGGGCGGTTGTTTCACATTTTCCCTACTTCCGAGACCTCCTTCTTACCCTCACTTTCAGCTGATGCCTTTGCTCCCCTTTTTAACTGAGAAAATTGCTTCTGATTGCATAAGTGAATGTCCACCAACTCCCCAGCCACATCCACTAAACTACTTAAGCCTGAACTCTGATCTCACCTCACTGTCTATGGATTTGCTGTCCTTTTCCAAAGCCAATCTCTTCATTTGGATCTCACATCCCATTCTCCTTTTGCCTTCTCACGAACATTGCTCCAGTGTTTCTCTTTCTACTGCATCAACAATTTTTCCCTTTCTACTGAATCATCCCCATCAGCATACAAACATATTGTAATAGCTCTCATCTTAAAAAAAAAAAAAAAAAAGTCTTGTCACCCTTCCTTGACGGAAGCTTCTGCTTCCTTTTCCCCCGTTGACCCCCAAATTTCAAGATCTGATTTTACCCACTGTGATTAGTTCTTCTCTCTCAGTTTCTTTTTTATCTCAATTTTGTCTAAATCTGGTAGTTAACTCTAATCTCCTCATTCTATCAGCAGTGTTCAAAAAATAATTTTTCTCTCTTTCTCAAAACATTGTACTTACACTGCTCTATTTAAAATGGATAATCAACAAGGCCTACTGTATAACACAGGGAACTCTGTTCAGTGTTATGTGGCAGACTGGATGGGAGGGGAGTTTGGGGGAGAATGGATACATGTGTGTATATGTATATAGGGGTGAGTCCCTTTGCTGTCCACTTGAAACTGTCACAACATTGTTAATCGGCTATACTCCAACATAAAAAGTTAAAAACCAAAAAGCACTGTTGCTGTTGTTGTTGAGTTGCTAAGTCTATCTGTCTCTCTTTTTGCCTCCCATGAAAAACACGGTATTCATTTGCTTTCACGAACCGCACACACTGCTGGTTTGCTTCCCTCACCAGTCACTGTTTCTCTGTCTCCCTCCCTGGTCCTTTCTTCTTTTATAAGCCTTTAAGAATTAGAATATCCTGGGGTGCTGTTTCAGAACACTGGCTCTTCTCTTTCTGCCTTCATGTCCAAGGATGCTAGTCCGGGGCTCTGACTTTAACTACCATCTACCCCAGTGGTTCCCAGGGGAGGTGATTTTGCCCCCAGGGGACATGTCTGGAGACGTTATCGGTTGTCATGACTGGGAGCAGGGGCTACTGGCAGCTGGCAGGGAAAAGCCAGGAACGCTGCTGAACCTCCAAAAATGCACAGAACAACAAAACAGAAACATCCTCCACAAAGTATCCAGACCAAGTGCCAAGGTTGAGAAATTCAGGTCTACGCAATCCTCTTCGAACTCTAGACTCACTCGTAAGCCCAACTTCTCATTCATCATCTGCATTGGATATTTAACAGATAGCGCCAACCTAACATATCTCAAACTGAAGTCTGGACTTGCTCTGCCTAGAAAACAGAACCTGAGATAGGATCTTGGCTTTAACGGAAGGCACGGTCCCCAAGCAGGGAGCGAAAGGGAAGAGGGAAGGAGAGAGGGCAAGTACAATGTGGCAAGTTACCAAGCTGATCACTGCTTCATGAGCCACAAAGAGATGCAGCTAGTCCCTGAAAAGAATAAAGAGAGAAGGAATTTACCTCCAGGCTTCATCCTCTCTCAAGCCTCCTACAGGGCAACTCCGGCTGGTCCACTGAGTCAGTGTCTCCACGTGCCTGTGTTGGTCACCTGGAACTTTTTGCCATCTCGAGCACTCCAGATTCCATGCATCGCTGTGTGGTCAACTTCATTGGGCAGAATTCTGCTGCTGGCACAGACCTGGCAGACCCAGCAGCAGCTGAGGCAGGGCAAGTGGCCAAAGGGAAGGAAGAACGGCGAGGCAGGCAGACTCTGAGGAAAAGCCTCCATGGCCCAAGGCAGTCACAACTAAACCACAGCAGGTCCCAGACTGTGTGCAGTTCACATCCTGGTGGGACAAGTGCTGTCCAATTCACTCCTCCAGAAAATGACATCACCATCCACCTGGTTACTAAGGTTACAGAACTAGAAGATGTTCTTGAACTGTTTCTTCGTATCTGGAATCCTGCTCTCTCTGTTTTCAAAATGTAATCCCATTCCTACCCCTCTTTCCCCTGTTTAAGCCATCTTCCTTTGTGCTACTCAGTGACCTCCAACCTTATGCCTTGCTCCTGAAAGTGTAAGTCTTTCAGTCGTGCCTGACTCTTTGTGATCCCATGGACTGTAGCCCGCCAGGCTCCTCTGTCCATGGGATTTCCCAGGCAAGAATACAGGAGTAGGTTGCTGTTTCCTTCTCCAGGGGATCTTCCTGACTTAGGGATCAAACCTGGGTCTCCCTCATTGCAGGCAGATTCTTTCCTGTCTGAGCCACCAGAATAACCTCTAAAAATGGCAAATCAGGGAATTCCCTGGTGGTCCAGTGGTTAGGATTCTGCGCTTTCACTACCAAGGGCCCAGGTTCATATGCTGGTCAGGGAACTAAGATCCCACAAGTTGTGCAGTGCGGCAAAAAGAAAAAAAAAAAAAAGGCAAATCATATTATGTTACTTCATGGATCCAAGTCCTACGATCACCTCCCATTGTGCTCAAAATAAAATAAAATATTCTTAGAGTGGCTTAAGAGGCTCTGCATGAGCAGGTCCCTGCCTGCTTTTCTGACCTAGTTTCTCCCACACTTTTCCTTGGTCATTTCTTTCTGGTCCTCTTTTGTTTCCCAAATACGCTGTGCTTGTCCTTGCCTTAGAATCTTTGCATTGGCTCTCACACCCAGCCTTCTGATCTTCCTGTTCTCTACCCTCTCAGGTCTTGAAGTTCTTTGTTCAAATGCTACCTCTGCAGAGAGACACTTCCTATCCACGCACACCTATATTTGTCACTTTCTATCCTCATAATTTTTTTTTTTTTAGCTAACAGGGTTTATTTGTCGTTTTAAAATTCATTTTATTGAGGTATAGTTGTGTAGCTATAACAATGTTGTGTTAGTTTCTGGTGTACAGCAAAATGATTCGGTTATATATACATATACCTGTATGTAGTTTTTTTATATTCTTTTCCATTATGGTTTATCATAGGATATTGAATATACTCCCTTGTGCTATAGAGTAGGACCTTGTTGTTTATCCATCCTGTATGTGATCGTTTGCATCTGCTAATCCCACACTCCTAGTCCATCCCTCCCCCATGGCAATCACACGTCTGTTCTCTGTGTCCGTGTGTCTGTTTCTGTTTCATAGATAACTTCCTGTCCGTCACATTTTAGATTCTGCATATAAGTGATATCATATGATATTTGTTTTTGTCTTTCTGACTTACTTCGGTTAGTATGATCATCTCTAGGCCTGTCCATTTTCCTGTAAATGGCATTATTTCTTTCTTTTATCTGGCTGAGTAGTATTCCATCCTGTATATTTAGACAAAACTATATATAACTTGAAAAATACACCACTTCTATGTTCATAGCAGCACTATTTAAATAGTTAAGACAGATGAATGGATATTAAAAATGCCGTTCATATATACAGTGGTTTGTTTGTTGACTGTCTCGTCCTCAAGAATGTGAACACTGAGAGGTCTGGGACCTCACGTCTTAGTTATTACCATGTCTTCAGTGCTAGAACTTGGCTGACACATAGCTGTTCTGGGCTGTGCTTAATTGCTCAGTCATGTCCTAATCTTTGTGACTCCATGGACTGCAGCCCACCAGGCTCTTCTGTCCATGGGGATTCTCCAGGCAAGAATACTGGAGTGCGTTGCCATGCCCTTCTCCAGGGGATCTTCCCTACCCGGGATCGAACCCAGGTCTCCCGCATTGCAGGCAGATTCTTTACTGTCTGAGCCACTAGAGAAGACACAAAACTGGAGCTAAGCAAATTGTTGAATAAATTAACATCTTCAAACCCTTACCAATGGCAAGGTTGCATCAAGTGAGTTCCTAACTCAGCAACTTTCTTCCAGTTCCTTGGAGGTCCAGACCTGCTCTAAAGACATCTGCCAGGGACTTTGAAAACTTCCTGATCTTATCGTGCCCCCTTATTAAACCCTGGATTTAGGAATCTGGGATCTCCTCCAGTCTGTAAATCTCTTCTAGCAAGTCAACCTCCCAATGCTGAATCAGTGCTAGTGCATCTAGAGGAAGCTGGGGAGATGACAGTATGAGAAACTTTTAAAAGAAATGGGGGGCTACAGGTAAAGGGAGATACAGGAGCAAGGTAGGAAGCCCCTTATTGCTAGGAGATGGTCAGAAAATGTTTATTGGGTCGAGTAGTAGGGTATTTGTTCTCAGATAGGGCTGTAACAGCACCAGCAACCATAGCAGCAGCAACTAAAATAAGTGTGTGTGTGTGTGTGTGGGGGGGGTGTGGGTGTGGGTGTTAGTCGCTCAGTCCTGTCCAACTCTTTGCGACTCCATGGACTGTAGCCCGCTAGGCTCCTCTGCCCATGGGTTTCTCCAGGTAAGAATACTGGAATGGGTTGCCAGTTCCTTCTCCAGGGGATCTTCTCCACCCAGGGATCAAACTAGGGTCTCCCACACTGCAGGCAGATTCTTGACCATCTGAGCCACAGATACTCCAATGCAGAGCTTCGTGGGTTTTTTATTTTTTCTCAATAAAGCAATAAGGTGGAAAGGAAAGAAACTGCAGACTTAGTGGGATACAGGAGTGTGTTTTTGGAAGGTGGGGGAAAGGGCAGTGCTTAATTTGGAAAGGAGGGGTTTAACAGAACCTCATTGTTTGTAAAAGAAAAGCTGGGATACGCTCCTGCGAGGGAGTGGAGAGAACAATACTTATTTTCTCTGAAAGAAATGCTGGAGTTGGTGGGTGGGGAGCTTAGGTAGTTGGGTGCCCAGGATTGCTGCACCGCCTGGGTAAACCGGCAGAGGCCCCTGCCTCTCTCACTAGCTACAATAGAGCGGGGAGGACTCAATCTTTGGCTCTGATTAAAGGGGTGGGTGGTGTAGGCGGGAGGCAGCGCGGAGGCTGCGGTGCGAACGGGTGGTCCCTAGGCAGCCGCGGAGCCAATCGGCGGCGACTCCCTGCGCTCGCAGCCTCCTTGGAGACTCGGCAGTAACTGAAGTGCCCGAGCTGCTGGCTGCCTCCTCTCGCGCTGCAGGCGCCCAGGCGCAGCAGCGTCTTTGGGGGCTCAGCTGTAGCCGCACTCCGAGCGCCCCGCGCACGCCCCCGGCTCCCGCTCCCCGCCCCCCGCCCCAGCGCCTCTGGGCGGACCCTTTCCCTGAGAAGTGGTCAGCCTTGCAAAGTGGCCCCGAGAAGGCCCTAGGTCGGGAAAAGAGGCTTCGGGAAGGCGGACGTGGGTGGGAGGTGGGCAAGCCACTCGATTCTCAGATTCGTTCCAATCAGCACCAAGTTGGCAGACAAGTCCATAAACCCACGAAGACTTTGGTTTCCCCCAAGTCACATTCTCGGTATTTCAGAATAGTCTGATGGCCAGCAAACTTCAACTCCCATCGTAGGTCAAAGAGGGACACGCTCTTAGCACCACCGCCTCGCAGCAGCGCGACCGAGAACACACCCGGGTGATTTCCCCAACTGCAGAGCCCAAGTCCGCATCTCCCCCGAGGCCGGCGGGGCCGGGCCGGGCCGGGCCTGCAGACACCCCCCCTGCGGGAGGGGCCGCACAGCGCGGCGAGACGCGGATCACCGCGGGGCTGCACAAACGCACGCCCATCCGAGGAGTTGTGCCAGGAACACAACCGTCTGCATTGCGTCGGACCTGAGCATTTCCAATGTGAAATTCCCCGGGAAGGTCGCGGCCGAGGAATGTGCGCGTGCGGGGCTGTGGACCAGAAGGGGAGGAGAACTGGTGGTCGGCTTTTCGGGGCCGGAGAAGGAAAAAGCAGTGCTGGCAAGGGTGGGAACTGAATGACAGCCACCCCCTCCCCTCTGCTAAGCCACCCCCTCCTGTTTTCCATCTACCTCCTCGCTCCCGCCCTCCCCAGCCCACGCCCCGGTGGGCCAATCGCTGCTCCGCATTCCTGCGCTTTCTCAGGTTTCTGCTGATCTAGCAGCGCCCAGAAATGGACCGAGGGGACCCGCGCCGCACGCACCCTGCCCCACTCGGAGCTGCGAACGGCTCCCAGCGCTCCGCGTAGCCTCGCCGAGGTCCGCGCGCGGGGGTGTGCTGGAGGCGGAGGGGGAGACCCGCGAGCCATGTAGATCCAGGCCCTAGCTCACTCGCCTCCTTCGGGATCGAATCAAGGGCTCCCACGGTGCTGGGAGGGGGCGAAAGCGCTCCGTATCGTCATTCGCTTCAGAGCTCCGGAGAGGGTGGCATTTTGCTCTTCCGCTCCGCAGCCTCCGGAACTCCCCGCACAGAGAGAGAGAGACAAGGGACAGAGTGGCGTCTCCAAGCTGCCGGCCACGGGTGAGCATGGTGGTAGGGAATGGACATTTCCGCCGTAGCTGCCGAGTAAAGCAACTGGCCGACTGAAGGAAGCAGGACCAGGGGCGAGGGTGGCGCGCTGGCCCCGGCGCCCCTCGGATGCTGCGGCGGCCGCGGCTCGCGCCTGGGTACCGCAAAGCCGACCTGCCGCATTCCCACTCGTGCTCTCCGCCGACTCAGCACCTCCCCTGCGCCAAGTCGGCCGGCCAGGTAGGGGGGCTCCCCAGCTCGGGGCTGCAGAAGCGGGGCTCGGGGCGACGGGTGGGGGAAGCCGGGGGGTACGGAGATGCTGCCTGGATCCGGAGCTCCCCGCAGCGTCTCTCGGCGCTTTTCCGATCTCTAGTTTAACCGAGTTGTAAACACATTGGCGGTCGGGCATTGGGAAAGTGGGGTGGAAGAGCCCCAAACTTGGACTTCGGGTGTCTGCGTGTGTTTGTCTGCTGTCTGTGACAACCCTAGCCAAAGTCTCGTGCTTTCTGGAAAAAAAAGAAAAAAAGCTAGAGGTCTGTGCTCTTCCGTGTCTGTGGGTCCGTCCCATGTGAACGCTTCCTGATCTGCCCCGTATCACTTTCTATTTTTCTGCAGCGTCCATCGATGGCCCCGGTGGGAGCTTAGAAGGCGGCAGGCGAAGAGGGCTAGGAGGGGGGAAGAGCCGAGGAGAAGCAGAAGGGGTGGCAGGCGAGGGGGTCCGCTGAGCCGGCTCCGCACCGGGTCCTAAGAGGGCTCGCGGAGGGGAGGGGAGGCCGGGGTCCCCCAGAAGCCATGGCCCGGTCCGCTAGGACGGCGCTGCGTTAAGGCACCTCGGAGCAGGAAGACACACCAACTCTTCCCTTCCCGCCCGGAAAAGCTGCGCCGGAGCGGCAGGCGAGAGGGATTCCAAACTGAGGAGCAGGCAGGGTGGAGGGGCGGGTCTCCAGAAGCCAAGTGGCTGATAATCTCCACCTGCCGGTTCGGAAGCCCCGCCTCTGGAGCGCTGGTGGGGAGGGCGCGTGGGTCTGCCACCCATCCCACCTCCCTCGCCCCTCCCCGCCCCGGCCCCCGCCTCCCGCCACCATCTCCGCTCCCCACCACCTCTACCATGACGGTGATGTCCGGAGAGAACGTGGACGAGGCTTCGGCCGCCCCAGGCCACCCCCAGGACGGCAGCTACCCGCGGCCGGCCGAGCACGACGACCACGAATGCTGCGAGCGTGTGGTCATCAACATCTCCGGGCTGCGCTTCGAGACGCAGCTCAAGACTCTGGCGCAGTTCCCCAACACGCTGCTGGGCAACCCTAAGAAACGCATGCGCTACTTCGACCCGCTCAGGAACGAGTACTTCTTCGACCGCAACCGGCCCAGCTTCGACGCCATCCTCTACTACTACCAGTCGGGGGGCCGGCTGCGCCGGCCGGTCAACGTGCCGCTGGACATGTTTTCCGAAGAGATCAAGTTTTACGAGCTGGGCGAAGAGGCCATGGAGAAGTTCCGCGAGGACGAGGGCTTCATCAAGGAGGAGGAACGGCCCTTGCCTGAGAAGGAGTACCAGCGCCAGGTGTGGCTGCTCTTCGAGTACCCGGAGAGCTCGGGGCCCGCGCGGGTCATCGCCATCGTCTCTGTTATGGTCATCCTCATCTCCATCGTCATCTTCTGCTTGGAGACGCTGCCCGAGCTGAAGGACGAGAAGGACTTCCCAGGCGCCGTCCACCGCCTGGACAACACCACGGTGGTCTACAACGCCAACATCTTCACGGACCCCTTCTTCATCGTCGAGACGCTGTGCATCATCTGGTTCTCCTTCGAGCTGGTGGTGCGCTTCTTCGCTTGCCCCAGCAAGACGGACTTCTTCAAGAACATCATGAACTTCATCGACATCGTGGCCATCATCCCCTATTTCATCACCCTGGGCACCGAGATAGCAGAGCAGGAGGGCAACCAGAAGGGTGAGCAGGCCACCTCGCTGGCCATCCTCAGAGTCATCAGGTTGGTAAGGGTATTTAGGATCTTCAAACTTTCCCGCCACTCTAAGGGCTTGCAGATCCTGGGCCAGACCCTCAAGGCTAGTATGAGGGAGCTAGGGCTGCTCATCTTTTTCCTCTTCATCGGGGTCATACTGTTCTCTAGCGCAGTGTACTTTGCCGAGGCGGAAGAAGCTGAGTCGCACTTTTCCAGTATCCCTGATGCTTTCTGGTGGGCGGTGGTGTCCATGACCACCGTAGGATACGGTGACATGTACCCTGTGACAATTGGAGGCAAGATCGTGGGCTCCTTGTGTGCCATCGCTGGTGTGCTGACAATTGCCCTGCCCGTACCTGTCATTGTGTCCAATTTCAACTATTTCTACCACCGAGAAACTGAGGGGGAAGAGCAGGCTCAGTTGCTCCATGTTAGCGCCCCTAACTTAGCCTCTGACAGTGACCTCAGTCGGCGCAGCTCGTCCACTCTCAGCAAATCTGAATACATGGAGATCGAAGAGGATATGAATAATAGCATAGGCCACTTTAGGCAGGCCAATATCAGAACTGGCAACTGTACCACAGCTAACCAAAACTGCGTTAATAAGAGCAAGCTACTGACTGATGTTTAAAAAGCCAGGCAAAGAAATTTTAAAAAGCCCCCACTTAGCAGCTTGAAAGACTTAAAAAAAAAAAAAAATCAAACCAAACCCCGAGTGACCAAAGTCACTCTCTGTGTAGATACTTTACTAAGTAAGCTTTGGACGTTCCATTGAACCTTCGATGCATTGTTGCATTGCCAGTGTTGGGCATTGCCCATGTTGGGGGTGGAAAACCGGAAGATTTCAGGAGCCATGAAAAAAGAAAAGAAATTATTTTCATTTTATTAAAAAAAAATGGGAAAAGAAAGTGTATTTTCTAAAACTGGTTTAAAATCACTCAGTCCACGAACTAGTCTAGGTAAAATAAGACTCACGTGCTTCCCATTTTTAATTCTTGCTGGCTTCTTTAATTTTTTTCTTTCATGTGACTGAATGAGAATTAGAAGATCACTTAGAAATATCAAATGAAAATTTGCATGGGACTCTAATATGAAATCTTGGCAAACTGCACAGCATATTTAAGATAGTGCATCAGATGTATTGTATGTAACATGATACACCAGCCAAAATGGGCAACGAACAGATGTTTTTATTTTGATCCACCGAACTGCATATTCCAAGGTGAAAAAAAAAAATTTACTTAAGACTGGTTCACCAAGCACCTTAGAAATCTGATATTGGTCCTGGTTCTGTAGGGATTTTTCCCTCTGTCCCCATTCTTTTCTGATTCAAATTCTTCTCTAAGAAACAGTGATAACTGAATGCAATTCATTGATCCATCTGCAGTGCTGCTAAGATTCTCAACTGCAGATCCGCCCAAAGGGTCTTTTCTCACAAGTCCTGCACCCTGCCTCCCAGCCTCCAGAACTGGATGTAAAACCTTAGCCTCCTTGTTGCAAGAGAGCACAAATGGAACTAAGTGTAAGCATGTTTGAATCTGATCCTAATTTATTTTATAATCGCATGCTGAGAACGTTAACTCAGACAATAGGGGATAAGCTTACTTAGGAATCGATTCTTCTACAAATAGATTCTTCTTCATTTGCATTCACCAAAAGTGCACTCCTTCATTTATTAACTCTTTTTATTAGTCAGTAAAGTACTGTATTTAAGTACCTATGTTAGTCAGCTGGGAACAGTACTTTTCGGAGCTCCAAGCATGTTCTCTTATTCAGCATTATGGCTGATTTGATTAAGGTGTACCTTGAATTAATTAGTGCATGATTCATTTAATGTAAAAAAGTTAAAAAATAATAAAAATTATAAGTTTGTGGGATGAAGGGCCCAAAAGAAATAGTGGGTGGGGGTGGGGGTAGGGAGCACTTAGTCAATTTTCCTGCCTTTGCTCAGGGAAATGTCAGGTTTCTGTGCAGAGTTAGACAGAGAGGGGACCAATATGCCCATCCCTTCATGGGAAGCTCAGTTGAAAAACGAAGTGATCAAGGTATATATAACAACACCTAAGGACAAGTATTCTTTCTAGCTAGAGACAAACACAAGCAAAACCAACAAACAAAGGTGCAATACTGCATGTTTTTTGGTGCATTCTTGAGATGTAAATAAAAAAAAAAAACAACGTTTCTCCATTGTATGCACCCAAAGCCGAGCTGATTTCCTTTGGCAGTCCTGATTTGAAGTCTGTAGGGACTTCGGCCGTCCCCCTGAGGCTCCCTGAAGAAACTCAACCAATTGATTTAATAGTTGCTTAGTGCCTTTATCCTGTACCCACAGCGAACTGCAGAAAGTGCCTCCATTAACGCAGCTGAGAAGTTATGTAACAGAAAGGGAGGGAGGGGTGGTGGGGGCACAGAGATTTTGCTTTTCCTTTTGCCACCCTGGCTGTCTCACTCCCCGTTGTGGGGACCCCACGCCATCCTGCACCTCGGAACAGCACAGACCTGCGAAGATGCCCTCTGACCATCCACTGGACTTGGTCCCCTTGGCAGCCTGACGTGGGATGGAAACTGGGGCCCAAGACCCATCTTCCAACTGGACATGCACCGTAAACTGGTTTTCTTCCTCTTTTCCACCAGAAGCCAATATGAACTCGTGGGGAATTTGTTTCCCACCAGGGGTCCCTCTGGACAAGCAAGGCTTCCTCGGGTCCACCCTAGCGGTCCTGGCATGTTTCCATCCTCCCCTCTGCGGCAGCACTTTGCCATCTCTGATGGTCTGAGCTTTGCAGGCATCACTGTGGATGTAGGCACACCCGGTTCAGAATAACCTTTTGCCAGCCTTCCCTCCTGGCCCATCCCCCTTCAGCTATTACCAAGGATGCTCCTATCAGAGTTCCACCTGGCGGTCAACTCGCAGGCTGAACGTCTAACTTCTGTTGCCCACTACATGCCATCCTGAGAACAGTGGGGACCTTGTGTTTAGCTGACAGAGAGCCTCACCACTGGGGCCTCTGGAGGCCAGCAGCCGTCCATCGACAGGGAGGCACTCGTGGCTTTTTGAACGACCCGATGTGGGGACCCTCACTTTGCGCTTAGCATGTGGCTGCCTGCCGCCCAACGCCTTTCATTCCTGTGCTGCTGCTTCCAGAAATATTCCCTGTGGCTCCACCCCTCCCCTCCACCCTACCCTAGGACCGGCAGTGAGGCAGTAAACCAAGAAACTGGAGTTACACCCAGGCCTGCTGACTCCGCTGAAAGAAAAGAACGTGGATGTTTTCTTCTCCTGTGCGGCTTCTGTGACTCTATAAGATGGACATGGCACACAGCAAGGAAGATGGAGGCCAAGAACTGCATGGCATCCGACCATAGGGCACCCACCCTCCCCAGGGTGTTTCCTTGAAACTTGACTTATCCTGGCTTTTCCTCTTACCTGCTTCTAAATCTCCCACTGGGGGAAAAAAAAAATGCCAACCTCGTCCACATCTCCCGGGGCTTATCTTGATCTTTTTATTTAGACTTTGAGGTCTAGGACCCACCCCCCACCCCCAACTTGAAACGCTACACTCTGTCAACAGCAATAATCTGCCCGGTACTGTGGGGGATGGGACAGAAAATGAGAAAATGGGACCAGGACTGAGAAGATGCACTTTGGCTGTGGGGTACCCTCTCACAGCCACACGCTGCATGGCCTGGGTCCTTCTGCATGTGTTACAGGGAACAGTGGTGCGTGCAGGGGACCTGTCCCCCGCCCCGGGGCGAGAGGAGCTGCCGGTAGGAGTGTGGGTGGTTTGGGGAAAATGAATGCTGCTTTTTTCATCTGTATGTAGCTCATCAAAACCAAGTGAGTAAGACTGGAGGACAGGGCTTGTCTGTGTCGCATCGGCATGCAGAGTCTGACCCAGCTCTTCCCCTTTGCACAGGGATGAGCTGAAGTGTTTCTTGTGGACCTGAAGGTGCACTTCACGAAACTGCCTATTACGAAATGACTATCCTTTTGGCTTCTCTCCTTAGGTTTATCTGATCGGGTTTTTTGTTTATTTGTTTAGCTTTTTGTCCCCTTCCTAGGTCTTGAGCTTTCATGGCTCATGTCTTGAATACTGGTTTTCTCCAGAAGGGGGAAGACTGGTGACCTGCTCATAGCCATAGCTCAGCTCTTCCGGTGAACTGAGGCCCTAGTTTCATAGGGCAGCCAGGGAAGGGCTGGGTCACCCCTGGAGCTGTTAGGCAGCCCAGAATCTGCGAAGTGGTTAACTCAGCTCGAGTGATCTGAATGAGAGAGACCAAAGACATCCGTTTCCTCTGTCCTCAGATTCAAAGACAGAGAGTAGCCGGGAAAGGTGTGTTTTTTGCACCTCCTCTTTCCCTGCCCCTGTCTGTGCCCACAGCCTTTCCTTACTACCCACTGGAGAAGTCGAGTTCTAATTATCAGTTAAAACAGTTCACTGGGAGCTGTGTTAGTGGGTTAGCCGGGCGAAATCAAATCAACCAATAGCAGATTCTTCTCCTGGACTATAGCCAGTGGACTGTAGTCATTTCTCCGAAATGAAATTGTGAGCTTGGTCAGATTCCCCGGTGGAGTCTGGACTCGCTTGAGAAGACATAAAAGACAATGCCTGTGGATGGGGAGTGAGGACGAGGTTTCATGAAGTAGAAATCTGGCTTAGTCCGCTGAGGGCCTTCTTCATGTTGTGTGTGTAGTTACCGATCTTTCAAATGGGTTTACCTCTGAAGAGCCAGTGGGAATGGTTTCCTAACCCTCCCATTTAATAGAGGAGACCTCAAAACACATGCTTTTTGAAAACTGGGTTTCTTGTTTGGCAGATAAGGTTGAACAAAAAGAGAAAAAGAATTCCCATTTTCTCCCAGCCACAGCTTCCTCCTGGGAGTGGGGAGAACTGCTGAGTGATAACCATCAAGAGGACACAATTGTTAGAACACCAACAGCAAAACAGCCATTTTATCTTTCCGCTTTTCCAAGAAAGGGTGAAGTCTTTCGATATTTCTGTTCATTTTCAGAAGACACACGCAAATTTTTAAACCTGACACAACCCAAGTGAAGGGCCACCTCTGGAGGTGACCCTCGTCCACCATGTGGTGTATTAGTGCTCGTATTTATACATGGAATTTCAGGGTATACGCGGCTACGTCCAGCACGACTCAGGTAAACCTTAGAAGAATGTACCTTACTTATCCTTTTTGTAAAGACATGAACAGGAGCTGAGTTGTTACCCACAACTGTTCCCGTTACCTTGGGTCACTGTACGAACTCATTCAGGGTAGAGATGTCAAGTTTAGAAGTCTGGGGATCACATGCCGGTCTCTTTGCTCAGGCTAAAGGACCCTGGGCTTTCTTGGGGAGCCCAGGTGTATGTGAGGAAAGCCCTCAGGACTCTTAGCTTTAGGGAGATTAGCCCCAGTTGCAGTGATTTTCACAGGGGCTAAGTAGGAGTTAATTTTTTTATGACATGGGACTTCAAAGAGGAGAGAAAAGTTTTGCATCCAAATCAGAGAAGAAGGAATGGTGCAAGGAAAGAAAGCAAAATTAAACACAACCCCCTTTGCGAGGTATTCCAGGTTAAAGCTGTCTCCTTTCTAAAACCTACAGACACACCTTTCTTCTCTGTCCTGCACTGTTTAGAACTGTGTCATTAGCAGCTATAAGTAGAAAGCATGGGCTCTATATGACATACCTCTAATCTTAAAGTCTTACCAAGGTTAAAAATCCCAACGGAGTCGTCTTAATTTGAAGTGCACCATCAGGACAACAAACCACTTAAGCTTGAAAAAGCGCATTTCATTTCTTTGCGTTCGCTAGTTGCGGACACCTTGAGTTAACGACGTGTCTCATTTTCACCTACTGTGCGTTTCCCCTGCCCTAATTGTCTCATAGGTCGGGTAGAGGACACTGAATGTTATGAATCGAGAACCTAATTGAAGCGCATAGTATCCATCTATGCAATTTTACTTGCTTCTGTCACTTTATGATCTGTTCATATTTGGCATCAATTAAAGATACTTTTTAAGGATCTTACTAAGGAATGTCTCGACTGGTTCTTTGTTTCTTGTATAACTGGGTTTTGGGAACTCTGTCTTGTGGGGTGCTCTTTAAATAACATGGTGAATCCAACATACAATTGAAGTTACCTCATTTTCTTGGAGGGCTTCCCAAGTAGCTCAGTTGGTAAGGAATCTACCTACAATGCAGGAGACCCGGGTTCGAGCACTATGTTGGGAAGATCCCCTGGAGAAGGGAATGGCAACCCACTCCAGTACTCTTATTTGGAGAATCCCATGGACACCTGAGCCTGGCAAGCTACAGTCCATGGGATTGTAAAGAGTCAGACACGACTGTGTGGCTAACTTTCACTTTCATTTTCTTGGAAATTCATGGATTGTTATCTTCTGTACAAGGAAATGCACTGGAGTTGAATTTTGACAATAAATTCACTGTTGGGTCTCAGGTAGGATCCCAAGGAGGGGCTGTCAGAATTTGATTTGTGCAAACAGTGGAAAGGAAAAAAAAAAAAAAAGAGAGGCCCAAGGGACTAAAGCAATTGATTAGATTTGCCTAAATTGTTTTTGATGTGAAACTGTATTCTTCATCCACAGCCCAAGCTTTTCAGGAAGGATAATAGAGTGTGTACGTGTGTGTGTGTAATAGCACTGTGGTCTGACACCCAATACCTTGGTCAACTGAAAGGATGCACAACATGAGAACTGCAAGTTGTTTCACTTGGAGCAAAGTGAGGACTGCAGCCCGGGAGACAGCACCTCGGATAGCTCTGAGAGACTGCTCCAAAGAGGCAGTGGGGAGAGGGTTTTGGTGAAGGGGAAGTTCAATGCAGTCAAGCACTTACTTTACAAAAGGTTTTCTGCTAGTCACGGGGGAACTGATGTCTTCCTGAAGAGATTTAATGCATTTCTAGATATGAGGAGATGCAAGGATTGGGATCCTACGATCTATTCCTGAAAATATCCAGCTATCTGAAGACCTGTCCTCCCAGGTTCCCTGGAGCACAGAGTGCCTCGCTGTCCATCCTGAACGCCCTTCAGGGCCCGTCGGAGGTCAACAGCTGCAGTAGCATAGGGCTCAGTCTCCGCAGGGGCAGACGGCGAGAGTCCTTGGCAAGCTTCAGTCTGTGCTGACACCTTGACAGTTGCACTGTGCTGTTAGACGTGATTTTGATGGGGGAAGACAAAGTGATTCCTGGTGGTTCTTTGCATATGCTTTTCCCTATAGTTCTGTAACTCTTTCTTCCTGTTGCTTTATTGTATGTCTATTTATTTATTTTTGGCTGCACCGGGTCTTTGTTGCTGTGTGTGGACTTGCTGTAGTTGTGGACAGCAGGGCCCCTACCCTCTAGCTGGGGTGTGAGGGCTTCTCATGGCCGTGGATTCTCTTGCTGCGGAGCCGGGACTCTAGGCCATGCATTTCAGTAGTGGCAGCTCATCGGCCCTAGGGTACAGGCTCTGTAGTTGTGTACATGGGGTTTGTTGTCCCGTGGCATGTGGAATCTTCCAAGACCAGGGATCAAACCCGTGTTTCCTGCATTGGCAGGTGGATTCTCAACCACTGGACCACCAGAGAAGACCTCATGGAGGTTTTTTTGTATGTTTTTTATGACTCATTGGTACATTTTCTTCCTGAGACTTAAAAGTTCTCTTTTCTTCCTTGTGAATAACATATTTTATACAAAGCTCTTAGATGTCACAGAAAACAGTGTTCTGTGTTTTGTAACAGGGTCTGCTTTGTGCCGAATGCCTGGGGTGGCTGCTGCATCTTCTTAGAATTGCATTGCATCGTGCTAGGTTCATATTGTAAGACTGAGAGATGGATCTTGCTTTTGCTGTAGAGGTGGCTACTGAAAGTAGATCATGAAGCTGGACAAGCTGCCCATCATTTTTCTGTTGTGGTTGGAAAACAGGCAATGCTGAGCTCGAAAGAGAAAGGTAAGAAAGATCTGGAATATACATCAGTGGCAGTGGGTGAATGAGCATTCACAGCTCTGAGTGTGTTTCCCAAAGCCAAGCCTTGGAATGGTCTTCCTGAAGCGGTGGCAGACAAATCCAGGTAGGTGCAAGGGCAGGACTGTGGCTGGAATTTATTGTTTACAGAGCTTCAAAATGGCATCAGGTCAGGTTTAAGGGAGGCCAAGCAGCAGAGGGCTGATGCAATGTGAGCCCAGCCACTGTGACGCTGGGGAGGGAAGCTGGCTGATGCTTTCTGCCCTCAGCCCAGACTGTGGAGCCTCTCTGGGCCTGAGTGTGGAGGTAAGGTGAGCCCTGAGCAGAGTGTGTCCCATTGCAAAATCCTAAGCAGAAGACTGATACTGAAGCTGAAGCTCCAGTACTTTGGCCACCTGATGGGAAGAGCCAACTCTTTGGAAAAGACCCCAATGCTGGAAAAGATTGAGGATAGGAAGAGAAGGGGCAACAGAGGGTGAGATGGTTGGATGGCATCACCAACTCAATAGACATGAGTTTGGGCAAACTCCAGGAGATGGTGAAGGACAGGGAAGCCTGGCGTGCTACGGTCTATGGAGTTGCAAGAGTCAGACACAACTTAGCGACTGAACAGCAACAAAGCAGATAAGACGGCCTGGTCATGATGCAGAACTGCAAGCTGTCCTTTGAACCAACTTAGATAATTGAAAAAAAACAGATGATTGAAGAATTGTATTCGACTAATTGAATCCAATACACCATTGATTTTAAGATGTTTGATGTATTAATATTTGCAAGCAAGAGGGAACATTGACAATTATGACCTGCCATTGCATTGATTCATCTCAATTTTAGAGATGAAAAAATGTAAACAATACAAAAGGAATCAATATCAAATCACTATGTCCCACTCTTGAAACTAATGTAATATTGTAAGTAAACTATTTTTTTTTTAATTAAAAAAATTTCTTTTCGCTTGGTCCTTCATGCTCGTATTGATGGTAAATTTGCTGGAGTCACGTCTAAGTTTGTATGTAACTGAGCTTGAGCCCAAGGGAATCCTAAACCACATCTTCCTAGCCATCCTGGCGGAAGCCAGGGCCATAAATTGGACCCACAAAGCCGTTGAGTCCTATTAGGTGCCAGCAGTGTATTTCTGGTCTTCTGACCCAATCTGTTCTGTAGCAATCACTGTCTTTAAGAGAAATGGTACACTGGCAGTTTTCATAAGACACCCAGCCTAATTTTCTAGTATTATTAGGTGGATTATCTTTGGGATGATTTAATTGTTTCCAGCATAGGGGGGCCTTTGGGCTTAGATGACCATATCAACTGTATTTCCATCAGTTTGAAAAAAGAAAGGAATCTTCGAATTGATGAAGTATGGGGATTCAAATATGTGTTACCCTTTGCTTCCTAGTGTGATGGTAGGTGTAGATTCTAAACTCATTAAACATGGGAGTTTCCTGAACCCTGGCTAGAACCTTTGTGTGTGTGTGTGTGAGCTCTGTCATGCCTGACTCTTTGTGACTCCAGGGACGGTATCCCACTAGGCTCCTCTGTCCATGGGATTTTCTAGGTACTGGAGCAGGTTGCCATTTCTTTCTCCAGGGATCTTCCCAACCCAGGGGTTGAACCCATGTCTCTTAGGTCTCCTGCACTGGCAGATGGATTCTTTTCTACTAGCGCCCCATCTGCCCTCACCGCAGACTTTGTTCTGATACATTGTGGAGCCCCCTGTCCCCATGAAGTATGGCATCCAGACATCATGTACCCAGCAGGCGCCTTTGATCTCATTATGTCTGGAAGGAGGTTTGCTCTTTCTCTGTTCTCCCTCGCCCCTTAATAGCAGGCCCTCTCTTATGAGCCTTGTAGAACCTTCAGCAGCCCTCAGCGTCCATCAGGTTAAAGGCAATCTGACACTCTCATTCCCAGTAAGTAGCTACAAGCAATCCCTTCCACGTTAATCACCTTGCTTTACTCTACTTGGTGAATTAGGAGAGTTCCAGAAAAACATCTATTTCTGCTTTATTGACTATGCCAAAGCCTTTGACTGTGTGGATCACAATAAACTGTGGAAAATTCTGAAAGAGATGGGAATACCAGACCACCTAACCTGCCTCTTGAGAAATCAAGATCAGCCCTGGGATTTCTTTGGAAGGAATGATGCTAGAGCTGAAACTCCAGTACTTTGGCCACCTCATGCAAAGAATTGACTCATTGGAAAAGACTCTGATGCTGGGAGGGATAGGGGGCAGGAGGAGAAGGGGACGACCGAGGATGAGATGGCTGGATGGCATCATGGGCTCGATGAACTTGAGTCTGAGTGAACTCCGGGAGATGGTGATGAACAGGGAGGCCTGGCGTGCTGCGATTCATGGGGTCGCAAAGAGTCGGACACGACTGAGTGACTGAACTGAACTGAACTGATATTGCTACACATGTTTTACAGAGAAGGGTCATGCCTAGGGTCACCAGATGGAGGGAGATGGCCTAGGTTTTATGGGGCTTCCCTGATGGATCAGTGGGTAAAGAATCTGCCTGCAATGCAGGAGACACTGGAGAGAGTAGTTCGATCCCTGGGGTGGGAAGATCCCCTGAAGAAGGCAATGGCACCCCACTCCAGTATTCTTGCCTGGGACATCCCATGGACTGAGGAGCCTGGTAGGCTGCAGTCCATGGGGTTGCGAAGAGTCGGACACAACTGAGCGACTTCACTTTCACTTTTCACTTCCATGTATTGGAGAAGGAAATGGCAACCCACTCCAGTGTTCTTGCCTGGAGAATCCCAGGGACGGGGGAGCCTGGTGGGCTGCCGTCTATGGGGTCGCACAGAGTTGGACACTGAAGCGACTTAGCTGCAACAGTAGCAGTACATCCGGACTTTGCTGGTGGCTCAGATGGCAAAGAATCTGCCTGCAATGCAGGAGGTCCAGGATCAATCCCGAGGTCAGGAAGATCCCCTGGAGAAGGGAATGGCTACCCACTCCAGTGTTCTTGCCTGGAGATTCCCATGGACAGAGGAGCCTGGCAGACTACAGTCCATGGGGTTGAGAAGAGTCAGACATGACTGAGTGGCTAACACACTTCAGTACATCCTGTGTGTAACACCAGGTAGGCAGAAGCCTGATGGAATGCTGAGCCCCTATTTCTAGTTCTGTTTCTCCCTGCCTGTGACTTAATACTGTTTTACCTCTTCAGACTCCAAATATCAGGAGTAAACCACCATGGATTAGCTGAGGGACCAGAAGGCATCTTTAATAATTTATATCTCTCCTATTTTTGCCTCATTTCCCCCTTGTGCAAAATATTGCACCATTTGACTTTTTTCCTTCCCACCTGTGAATATTGAGAAATAAAGCAAGATGTTGTTTGCAGAGTTTTCTCATATGCTTGTTGCAGAGACATTATATAAATATTAAAACTTATTCTTAACTTCCCTTGCTAGAAATAACCCTCATGAGCATCAATGAGTCAATACAGGCTTTTCTGGACTAGCACCTTCTACAAAGAAGCTTATTAAGGTTTATAAGTTATAGTGTCTCTACAGTAATCCAGTTTTTTCTTCATAACACTGCATAAAGGAGCTGTGATTTAAATAACATTAAGACTTAATCTGGTTTTCTTAAGGAATTTCATCATAATTAAGTAAAGGAGTTGAGTATTTGTGAGAATCTTTGGTTCGTGAAACATTTTTCTAGAGAGTAACATTCAGGAGCTGGGTTGAGTTTTCTAACCACTTATGGTTTTTTAAAAATAGATTTGACGTGGCCTGTTCACGTTTCTCATTTGCTGTAACAGTGTGTTCTCCCTTGTTTGAAGTGCTGAGCATTAAATGCATTTTAGGAACGTTTCTAGAGAAACTAATTCCAGTTCAAATGTATTTTTTTCAGAACTGAAATCAGAGAATGATGAGTGAGTAGGTGCTTAAGCTTAGGATAATTTAAAATTTGAGCTCAGGGCCAAATCCAACTTTTATTAAAAATGCTTACTCTTCAACTCTTGAGTTCAGGGTGTTCAGAAATCCAAGATACTTTAATTATCCCTACAGTGATTTTTTTTTTTTTTCATTCTGTACCATTAACTCATTGTTTCAGAAAAGGAGTAATTTTGTTTTAAGTGAATTTCCAAAGAATCTCTCTGGGACTAAGATTCTCCCTACTAAGTGTTCTCTTCATTAACAGGCAAAACTTTTTAATCTTAGAGAACTTTACATATATGTTAGTCCTAGAAGAAGGGACAGCCAGTTCAGTTTTTGAAAGATCACAGGAGATTGGTTTATCATTGAAAGATGTTTCTAGTTAAGATGGAAGAGGTTTCCTTATAGTTGCTGGAGGATGAAGCTCACATTTGTTGGCAGTTTAAAAATAATGCTTATCTTCAGTGGATAAAGATCAGTACCCTAAACATCACTTAATCACAATGCTAGTAATTTAAAAAAAAAAACAGAGTGATGTAACTTTGTGCTGTGTGTTTAATCACTCAGTTGCATCCTACTCTTTGCAACCCCATGGACTGTAGCCCACCAGGCTCCTCTGTCCATGGATTTCCCAGGCAAGAATATTGGAGTGAGTTGCCATTCCCTTCTCCAGGAGATCTTCCTGACCCAGGGATAGAACCCAGGTCTCCTGCACTGTGGGAGGATTCTTTACTGTCTGAGCCATCAGGGAAGCCCTAATGAATAACATGTGGAAAGAAAAATGTTTGTCTACTACAAGAAATTCCAAGCAGTACATCAGGGCAGTATTTCAAGGCCGTGATGCTATGGGATGAGAGAAAAGAGATTGGTTAGCATGAAGAAGTCAGCTACTTGACTTCATCATTCTCAAGGGTTTGCAGAGAAAGCATAATGGGTAAACAGAGAACAAAGGTGTTTTAGCTGCCAGAAGGAGAAGTTTGGCTTAGGATAACTTTCAGGTCTGTTGTTTTAAGATGGATGATCAGCAAAAGAGCTGATGATATTGAAGAGATCAGAGACCTTGGCTCATCTATTGTATAATACGCAGTGTCTTAGTCACGCCTTAATTACCCGTGGTTATTATGGTAACTGAAATAATGGCTCATAAGTTAATGTGATGGACTATTATGCTCTTTTTAAAAAGCCATATAAATCGTATCATAGGTCAATTTAATGAGCTCAACATTCAGCCAAGCTGTGTTGGAAATGGCGCTGGACTCTGCACTAAATTATCCAGGAAGTTTGCTGGTGTTCAGTAAGGGAGACTTTTTGTTATCATGGTTTATTTAGAGTCTTACAGAGAAGAGTAGAAATTCATTACATGACTTTAGGATAGGGTCTTGAGAATTCTCAGAACTCTAGGGTTCAAAACTAAAGTAAAGGGAAAATGGTTCAAGATGATTTTTAAAAGACAAAGTCTTGTAAAATGAGCAAAGATAGCCATGTTTCACTTAAATGTGTTTCTTTTACACCTGATGATTTTATTTTAGGTGTCATTTCCACCATTCATGTGTTATACAATCACTCTGTGAATGGAAATTCTAAATTTCTCAGCCTGTTACAGCAATTCCCAAACTCTCTGGCTAGGCTGCCATTTAATTCTCATTATACTGAGATCAGTCCTCCAGTTTGGTAGACATAGTAATTGAGATTTGTAACAAAAATTGTTGTTCTGGTTGCTTTCACCTTTGCGGAAGAATCTTTTTTTTTTTTTTTTTAATTGTAGACATTCTGTTTTTAATTTTTTTAACTTTTTATTTTGCATTGGAGTAGGAGTACAGCTGATGAACAATGTGATAGTTTCAGGTGAACAGAGAATGGACTCGGCCATACACAGACATGGATCCATTCTCTGGGGAAGAATCTTTATTGTGGCTTCCTCTGACAGGGATTGTGATTTTTGTTAAAGTAACTCATTGATAATTGAGTTCCCTCCCAAGACCTGAAACCTGGACACTTCCAGAAAACACATTTTTTCATCTGTTCTGCTTGAGACTGGATTAGTACATTTCCCACATATATCCCTGTTTCCTGGAATGGTTAGATGTCAGTGGTTAATTTAGGTGGGAAATTGTTGTTCATATTCTTGGACCGTCTGGGGTTTGATATGATGGAACATCATCTCTTGGATTGATGATTGCAGACATTCAGGTATTTCTTGAGAGCCTTAAAAATCGTTTTATTGGCTCTTCAGTGTGTGCACCTTTTAAGATTAAAAGGGGGAAAGGGGACTAGGCACTTAAATTGAAGCTGGAGATATAGGACTCTATAAAAACAAGCACTGCTGGAAAGACCTATGGAATTGGAAATCACATGCCGAGTATGTTTTGTCTCTTGCTTATGCTATTGAAAGTCTGTACATTATTTATTTGGGGGCCCTGCTATCTGTATCACCAATAAGATGCCTTTCCCTGACCCCAGCTCACGCATGTGTGTACACACACAAACACACGCATGTACACACCTACCTCTACGCTCTGACCTCTGCTCATCTGCCTGTCCATGAATCTGCAGGTGTCACCTGTACTATAGGGCAGGTATGTTTTAGTTCAAATAGAGAAGCCGCTTTCAATTGATTCTAAACATTTGTCATCCTCTTGCAATTAGGCAAAAAAAAAAAAAAAATCATAAAGATATCATAATAAGGTTTTCCATTTTATAGTTAAAGAACTTCCATTTAAATAAAAGGAAAAAAATAATGAAAAAAACAAACAGCAGGAGTTGAAGTTCCCATAATATTTTCCTGTGGGCTCTGGGTGTTTATCCCAGTGAGAGCAGGGAGGTGGCCATGATGCTCTTCTGCCTGGGTTTATGCTCCATCACTCCTGGCACAGCTCAGAAGCTCAGGGATGGGCAGTGGCCTGGGGTGGATAGTACACATGTGGTTTCCTAGAGGGCTAGTGAAAGTGAAAGTCACTCAGTTGTGTGTGACTCTTTGCAACCCCATGGACTGCATAGTCCATGGAATTCTCCGGGCCAGAATACTGGAGTGGGTAGCCATTACCTGTTTCAGGGGATCTTCCCAACCTAGGGATTGAAAGCCTCCTGCATTGCAGGTGGATTCTTTACCAGCTGAGCCACCAGGAAAGTCCAAGAATACTGGAGTGGGTAGCCTATCCCTGCTCCAGTGGATCGTCCCAACCCAGGAATTGAACCAGGATCTCCTGCATTGCAGGCAGATTCTTTACCAGCTGAGCTCCCAGAAAATCCCCTGTAGGGCTAGAGATGTGGTCATCGCCAAACACTGGTCTCTTCCAGCCTGGGCCATTTCCTACTATGTTAAATTCAAAAAGTCTGTATTTTCTGTCAAATGGTGAGCTGAGGAAGTGACATTCTTAAGTGGAACACTAGGCTGAAAGCATTAGGTTATGGCCTTGGATTTGAAGAATTTGGGTTTGTGGGCCCAGGGCATGTGTCTTGTTTGTGAGCAGATTTATAAATACAGGTGACAACAAGATGGTCTGTCTCAGTGATGCTATTTAGCTGACTTGAAAATGCCAAAGTATTTTGACACTTTTTGAAGAGGGGTGTTTTACCCACCACCAAGCCTGGCAACGCTTCTAAAATTTGGAAGATGGAAGACTTGTCATAAATGAATGAAAATTTAAGTGATATAGTAACACATGAAAGGTGTCAGTATTATTTCAGCTCAAGCCTTAGTGAGCTTGAACCTTCTAGCTTTATGTAAACTCTAAATGTGCACTTTTATTTATTCCATGTACAAATACCACATTCTATGGTGTCTTAGTTAAAGGGCAAGTGTAATAAGTGTTCTTTTATGTCTTTTGCAATTTATAAGGAACTTTATCATACATTATTCTATTTGACTCTTACGACAGCTTCTTGGGGTGGCAGGTGAGGTATAGATATTTCTTTCCACTTGTAGGTTGAGTCTGCTGAGATGTCTGAGATGGAGAAGATGTGCAGGAAGGCGTTGGGGAGTGTGATCGCTGTTATACCTGAAAGGAGACGAGAACAGGGATGAATGGGGAGAAGTTGGGCTGTACCTCAGTCATGACAGAAGCCAAGCCGTGCCTGCAGGATGCTCTGAGGCTGGGCTGGCCCTTCAGAGCTGTCCTGGGTTGGAGCCTGGGAACCAGGGCTTGACACGTTCTGTTGGCTCATCTGTGGATGAGGCTGCCCTGGGAAGGAATGTGACCTTGGCTGAGGTGACTCTCTTCATCAGAGAGGCAATTCCCAGAGGGCTGATGGCTGAGTGCTCTCCTGGGAGCTGGGAAAGAGTGCTCTAGGCATGAAGAGCGAGGGGGACTTCCTCAATGGCTCAGCAGGTAAGGAATCTGCCTGCCAGTGCAGGAGACACAGGAGACATGGGTTCTATTCCTGAGCTGGAAGATCCCCTGGAGAAGGATGTGGCAATGCACTCCAGTATTCTTGCCTGGAGAATCCCACAGACACAGGAGCCTGGCAGGCTACAGTCCAATGGGTTGCAAAGAGCAGAACATGAGTGAGCGACTAAGCACAGCAGCACAGGCACAAAGTGGGCTTAGTTGTTGCATCACTACAAGAGGTGGGGGTAATCAGCTCGCCTGTGGCCAGAGGGGAGGCACTCAGAGGGAGAAAGATGAACAGTAGAGCAGAGGAACGTTTTAGGGAGGATCGTCAGTTTCTAATGATCACGAGTTGACGGCAGCTGATAGATTCACTTGTTAAATGGACAGAGTGCTCGGAGGCCCCTGGAGATGCTCCTTCCTAATGCACGCTAGCAGGCATCTTCCAGACTGGCCTGAACTCTCCTGTATGGATCGAGTTCAATTATTAATCAGGAAGGCTGGGGGATGCTGCCTAATGGCACAGGCTGGGTAATTGAGCGCCTGTGTAATGTGTGTTCAGAGCACAGGTTCGGATGGTATCGACATGGACTGCTCCTTGCTTTGGCTGCACACCTCGGGGGTGTTGATGCTTTGAGGTCCCAGTGAAATGCACCAAACCGCTTGTGCAGCTTAATGCATCTGAATGACTTTAGCGCTTCCTCTGAATGTGTCACACAGATGATAAAGATGTGCCTGGAAAGGAGCTGGTGGGAAGGGGGCTTTTAAAAGGAAACTCTCAGACCTTGTGGCACTATCACCCTGCCCCTAAGTGTTTTTGTGGCTGGTTTAGAGCTCCTCAGCATGGAGTTCGTACACCTACATGCTTGTTAAGAGAGGGAGCTTGGCTTTGAGTCCAGAAACAACAGGATTCGTTAGATTTTTCATCTGAATATGGATCTCAGAGCAACTAATTGTTTGGGTGGCGTTGCACTTGGATCTGAATTAAAAAAAAAAAAAAAAAACACCTGTAGGCTATATAATTAATGGTAATTCTTATGACTCCATGTCTCGAACCTACTAGCAGGAAATTTACATTTGCTAAAAAGTCCAGCTTGTTGTAGGGCTTCTTAGGTGGCACTAATGGTAAAGAACCCGATTGCCCATGCAGGAGACATGAGACCTGGGTTCGATCCCTGGGTCGGGAAGATCCCCTGGAGGAAGACATGGTGACCCACTCCAGTGTTCTTGCCTGGGGAATCCCATGGACAGAGGAGACTGGATGCAGTCTATAGTGCACAGGGTCACAAAGAGTCAGATGTGACTGAAACAAATTGGCATGCCCGTAAGGCAGCTTGTTGCCCCAGAAACAGGTCTCGTCCACAATACTGGAGTGGGTTACCATGCCTTCCTCCAGGGGATCTTCCCAACCTAGAAATAGAACCCAGGCCTCCCTTATTGCCCGTGGATTTTTTTACTGTCTGAGTCACCAGGGAAGTCCAGGGATAGATCAGATTTTGCAAGTAACAGTATTTGCACCTCCCTAAGACTCTACTGGCTTAGTGGCAATGGCACCCCACTCCAGTACTCTTGCCTGGAGAATCCCATGGACGGAGGAGCCTGGTGGGCTGCAGTCCATGGGGTCGCTGAGGGTTGGACACAACTGAGCGACTTCACTTTCACTTTTCACTTTCATGCGTTGGAGAAGGAAATGGCAACCCACTCCAGTGTTCTTGCCTGGAGAATCCCAGGGACGGGGGAGCCTGATGGGCTCCCTATGGGGTCGCACAGAGTCGGACACGACTGAAGCCACTTAGCAGCAGCAGCAAGACTCTACTGGCTTAGTGGTGAAGAATCTGAGTGGCAGTGCGGGAGATGTGGGTTCAGTCCCAGGGTCAGGAAGATTTCCTGGAGGAGGAAATGGCAACCCACTCCAGTACTCTTGCCTGGGAAATCCCGTGGACAGAGGAGCCTGGCAGGCTACATGCCATGGGGTCACAAAGAACTGGAAATGACTGAGGGACTGAGCAGCCAAGATTCTACTGATCCATGCTCAGAAGGATATTTGCAGGGCTGTGAGGCTCTGAGTTGCCTGCCCTCTTGCTGAACGCTCTTGTGACTAAGGCCATATACGTGCTAGGGGGCTTAAGAGGAACAGGTGATGATCATTTTCCTTTATGCAACATGCACAGATTCCTGTAGGGAGCAAATCTTACCCTGGACTTCATCATTACCAAGCCCTGCTTATCCGGGATGACTATTCTGAACAGCACAACTTCGACTTAGAATATCCATGCATCCACACTTACGGATGGAATAATAGGGGAGCTCTTATATACATGGTTGCTTATATATTTTATTTGTCTCAGTCACATAAAAACTGGGATCTTGAACACAAACTCCCAAGGGAGATCCCGAACGCATCAGAGGATCTAGGTTTGCATTGGCAGGAGTTAGTTGGGCTTTCCAGGTGGCGCTAATGGTAAAGAACCTGCCTGCCAGTGCAGGAGACACAGGAGACCTGTTTTGATTTCTGGGTCGGGAAGATCCCCTAGAAGAGGAGACCCACTCCAGTATTTTTGCCTGGAGCATCCCATGGACAGAGAACCTGGCAGGCTACAGTCCATAGGGTCGCAAAGAGTTGGACACAACTGAAGTGACTTAGTATGCAGGCACAGAGTTAAGTTACATTTTGTTAGGATCTTGAGTGCAATAGTGTGAGACCTGGAAATCCATGTTGACAAAGGTAGTTTGGTGAGCATAAACTTCAAAGCAGAGCTGTAATAGACAAAAAAAAAAAAAAAAAAAGGTCTCGACAATGTCTGAGACCCAAAATATTTCTAGTTACTATGTGTTGAAAGTTTCTTGGATGCTAGCTACTCAAGAGAGAAGAAAGGAAGTTGGTCCTAGCTGTAGGATTTTCTAAGGTCTTCCCAGTGGCTCAGTGGTAAAGAATCTGCCTGCCAATGCAGGAGATGTGAGTTCGATTCCCGCCTTGGGAAGATCCCCTGGAGAAGAAAATGGCAACCCACTCCAGTATTCTTGCCTGAAGAATCCCATGGACAGAGGAGCCTTGTGGGCTGCAGTCCACGGGGTCACAAACAGTAGGACATGACCAAGCACGCATGCACACACACGCAGAGTTGGAGACAGCTGAGCACGCACACACTCACTCTGCAGCCGCAGGACCGTGGCAGCCCCCTGGGGGCTGCTTGCATCTTGGGCAATGTTTCCTTTCTTTCTTGGTTATTATATTGCCCTCCCTTCCTCCCTTCCTTCTTTCCTTCTCTCTCTCTCTCTATATATATATTTTTAGCTGTGCCAAACGACATATGGGATCTTAGTTCCCTGACCAGGGATCAAACCCTGGTCCCCTGCATGGGGAGTGTGGAATCTTAACCACTGGGCAACCAGGGAAATTCTTGGGCAATGTTTCTTATCTCAGAGGCGGCATCACAGAGCTACTGTCAACACTCAGAAAGGTGGATTTTGTTTTGTTTGAGTTTTGGTTTTTTATTCAGAAGTCAACTCTGGATTCAGAAAGCATTTACTTTGTTGCTGTGTTGGTGTACCCCATTGCTTTCATAGCTGGCCTTTTGAGTGTGTGTTTGAAACATAAAGAGATGAATCTTCATTCTCTTCGCAGCATAGAGAACTTTAGGTCAAGAGAAGCTGACACTGGTATGTGGACCTTGCCTGTAAGCTGATGATAACAAGATCAGACAGTAATAAATTTCTGGATACATGTCATGGGATCATAGAATCTCAGAGTTCACCTGAACCTTTAAACTCATCTATTTCTTTCATCTATTTCATGTTTGAATCACCTCCACAGCCTCCCTGCCTGGCCCGCTATCTTTTCTGTATTGTGGTCCTCAAAGAACTTGGTAGTTATCAGGTTGCAAATCCACTTCTTTACTGTTACACTAATGTTTGTTGTTTAGTCACTCAGTCACGTCCGACTCTTTTTGACCCCATGGACTATGGGAGGAGGCTCCTCTATCCATGAGATTTCCCAGGCAAGAATACTGGAGTGGGTTGCCATTATCTTCTCCAGGGGATCTTCCCAACCCAGGTATCGAACCCACATCTCCTATGTTGGTAGGTGGGTTCTTTACCGCTGAGCCATCAGGGAAGCCCCAATGTCAGTGTATTATACACTTAGTTCTATTGATGAAGAAAGCAGAGCAATGTCCAACTGCTCAAGGTCAGAGAGCTGAGTGGTGGAAGACACAGAATCAGGAATCCCAATCCTCTACATAGGATTTAGTCAAGGGTTCTCAACTGCTATGAAGATAGCAGTGATCTGATGATCACTTAGTGATCTGATGCAGGCTTAGGAAAAAGGTGTAAATATCAATTAATGTCTTTTATCCATGTGCCCATTTGAAGTCATCCTGTTATAGGGACACAGTGATTGTTTAGGGTGATGTGATGAACATTTAGTTAAGACAAATCTGAAAGACATTTGTTTTTAAAAATGGAGATATTTTGTAACATACCAAAATTTATTTTAAAAGCAACTTTGTTGAGGTATTCCTGGTACAGAATGTACACGATGGCCTATTTTACCGGTCCTGTATGTTGTAATATTAAAAATTCAAAATGATCTTTTAGTGTATCACACATTATTTTATCAGCTGAAGCACTTGGGTGTAAAGGAAATCAAGTCAGGCTTTGACTAAATAAGAATTTTAGCAAACGTACAAGACTGACTTGCTTTTTCAGATGTTTGGCATCTTTATTCTCTAATTTAAAAATAGTAATGCTTCCCTATTACATAAAACAAATTCCTTATCACAGGAATGAAGGACCTTAAAATCCAACCCAGTGAAACTCCCCTGAGAGGAATGAACTTCCTCTCTTTGCTCCAAAATAAGTGAAACTCAGGAAATTTTCATTCTTTATATCATTTTATGCCACTTCACTTTTGCATCCTGCCTTGTAACCTCACAGGACTGCTCGCCATTTCTAGAAATTGTATTAATAATATATTTTTAAAAGATTTTTTTTAATGTGGACTGATTTAAAGTCTTTATTGAATTTGTTACAGTATTGTTTCTATTTTATATTTTAGTTTTTTGGCCATGAGGTGCATGGGATCTTAGTTCCCTGACCAGAGATTGAACCCATGTCCCTTGGATTGAAATGTGGATTCTCAACCACTGGACAGCCTGTTATATTTATTTTTAAGTCGTTACACCTTTGCATGGCTGCCCCATGCTTGATATTGCCTTGCCCTCCCACTCGACATCAGCACTGCAGTATCCCTGTACTAATTTGAAAAACACATTTTAATTCTGATTTTCCCCTGTTGCCCCTGGTACACTGAATTCCTCAGGGGGCAGGATTCATGTATGGTACACAGTCAGTGTTCAATAAATACTGAATGAATGCGACAGGAAATAGTACTTTGCTATGTTGGATGTGTCTGGGAGAATGCAAGAAAATATTGCAAGCAGGTAAGATTTTTAAGTGCATATAATATATTATTTATGCAACAGCTTTCTTCAAGGAGCTTAATGTTCCAAAGTCTTTAGCTCTATTTTATTCTTCCAGATTTACCATTTGACTTTGGAAAACAGGGTAAATAGTTTTCCATCTGTTGTTCCTGTGGGCAGGAAACAGACTTCTTCACATGGCCCATCAAGGTCTTCCTGATGAATTTTTCACCTCGATAACGTTAAATTCAACATTACATAAGGGGGTTGTAACCACCTTCTTTTAAGCATCTCTAGGAGAGAGAAGGAAACAGGGAGTCCTTTGTGGAAAAGATAGCGAGACAAGCCCAGAAAAGGAAGAGAACCTTTAAAAAATGACACTGAATTAATGGCAGCCTTAAGACTAGAAACCAGAAGGCCTGACAGGGTTGAAATATTCTCTTTCTGAGAAGTCAGACTCTCTGACTATTCATAGTGCCGGGGGGACTGCATTTCGTCTTTCTGCTCTCACTCAAGTCCAGGGGTTGTACGGACTTTTCCATTTAGGTCTTTTGACTTTTCATGGCTTGTGAAAGCAGGTTAACTCTTTTCATGCGTCCAGGACTCAACCAGCCCAAAGCTCACACGTATTCCAAAAACTATAGAAACATTGGAGTTAAATATATATATATATATATATATATATATATATTTTTTTTTTTTTTTCCTAAGTGGCTGACTCAGGTGAACGCCCTGTTGAGAGTCAGGAGGTCTCTCTCCCTGGTGAGCCGGGTCCCTGGTCATCCGTGGAACCCTGGCCTTCTCTCCTTTGCTGAGATTGCCACCATCACCCCCATCGTGAGCTGCTGCCTTGTCCTCTGGTGTTTGCAACACCTCCCAAGTTAGCATCCTCTTGCCATTAATGAACGCGCTGTTAGTGGTTCCCCTCCCACCTCATCATTAATAAAGAGTCAGGGAAACTGGGCCCATCACCAGTGCACAAAACACCCCACTAAACACCTCCCACCCAATTGCAACACAACCATCTATCATCTCCCTTTGTTTACAATCCTCTCCACTGTTTCTAATCCGTGTGGCAGCGCTTACATCCCAGCCAGCTTGCAGTCCGTTCACCAGGACAGCAGAGCCCTGCACTTTCCAGCTGTATTGGAGACAGTGGGAGACACTTTGTGCAATGGAAGTGGAATTTGGTGAGAAGGAAGGGGTTTGATGAAGCAAAAATACCAAAGCTTTGGGTCTGATTTTTTTTTTATTTTTAGTGATTATTTCCAGGGAAGAAATAGATAGTATGCAGAACATTGACATAGGAGCCAGATGCCAAGAAAGTGGCAAGTGTAGCTAGGGGAACTGCCAAAGACATGTCAACAGTTTTTTGTCAACTCAGAAGATATGTAGAGACACTTATAGAAATGTACACCCTCACTCCTTTCCTTGTGGCTTAAAAATAGGCTCACAGTTGCCCTTGACTCCCAAGTGTTGGATGAAGAGCAAATTCTCTGGGTCTTTTCTCAGGACTGGATTTTTTTCTGACTTTAGTATTCAGACTCCAAGAATTAAAAAAACAAGGATGCTCAGAGTTAGTGTAGTGAGATAGACTCAGCCACTGACAATAGTGAGCTCCCCATCAGCAGAGGAGACCAAGACGTGTGATTAGGCTTTGATGGGAAGGTCTGGGTGACTGCTGGGGGCAGGAGGAGGAGGCCTAGACTGAGCCTTAAAGCAGCCTTATTTGGGGGTAGAGGGCAGGGGGCTTAAACAAGAAGATAATGCATTCTCTCCCAGGTCTGGAGGCTGAAAGTCTGAGATCAAGGTATGGCCAAGCTGTGCCTTCTCAGAAAGCTCTTTGCCTCTTCCAGATTCTGGCAGTTTCTGGCAGTCCTGGGCATTCCTTGACTGGAATGACTCCAGTCTCTGCTTGTCTTCCCTCTGTGTGTCTGTGTCTAAACTCCCCTTGTCCTTAAAGATGCCAGTCATGGATTAGGGCCAGTTAGGAATCCAGGAAGCAACATCAATGGTTTTTCAGGCCAGGTCGTCCTTTTTCTTACCTGTGATCCGTTATCTACCTCTCATGAGTTACAGGAACCCAAACTGCGCACTATCTTCAGGCATCTTGTGTGCATGCTCAGTCGTGTCTGACTCTTTGCGACCCCATGGACCATAGTCCGACAGGCTCCTCTGTCCATGGGATTCTCCAGGCAAAAATGCTAGAGTGTATTGCCGTCGCCTTCTCCAGGGGATCGCCCCAATCCAGGGATACAACCATAGTCTCTTGCTTTAACAGGCGGATTCTTTACCACTGAGCCACGTGGGTTCAATCCCTGGGTTTGGGAAGATCCCCTGGAGAAGGGAATGGCAATCTATTCCAGTATTCTTGCCTGGAGAATCCCCTTGGACAGAGGAGCCTGGAAGACTACAGTCCACAGGGTCGGAAAGAGTCGGACACGACTGAGTGACTAACACATGCACACCCCCTGACCTGTCCACACATCTTTCCACCAGGCTCGTCTCCTGTGAGCTGCTAGCTCCTGCATCGCTGATGGAAGATGCCAGAGGGGATGCTGGAGTTAGAATGGATTTGGGCACATGGGCCTCTAAACTTACCTAGTGCTTAAAGCATCCATCTAAAACTTGAAAGGGTATTTTAAATACACATGCAATTTTGTCATCTTTCTTCAAATCACTGGACTCTAATTCTCTCCATAACTCTTTTATTCTTACATCATAGTATTGCAGGATATCCACAGTGCTTAACATTCTATAATAGCTATATAAGTCCCATTTTTGGTGTTTTATATCATTTTACTGTTATTTTTACTGTTTTGGTATTTAAACCAAGGATAATGGTTAACCCTGGTTCCAAATTGGGAAAGGAGTATGTCAAGGCTGTATATTGTCACCCTGCCCATTTAACTTATATGCAGAGTACATCATGCAAAATGCCAGGCTAGATGACGCACAAGCTGGAATCAAGATTGCTGGGAGAAATATCAATAACCTCAGATATGCGGATGATACCATCCTTATGGCAGAAAGTGAAGAAGAACTAAAGAGCCTCTTGGTGAAAGTGAAAGAGAAGAGGGGAAAAGTTGGCTTAAAACTCAACATTCCGAAAACTAAGATCATGGCATCCAGTCCCATCACGTCATGGTAAATAGATGGGGAAATAATAAAAACAGTGGCTGACTATTTTTGGGGGCTCCAAAATCAAGGCAGATGAAATTAAAAGATGTAATGCAGCTATGAAATTAAAAGATGCTTGCTCTTTGGAAGAAAATCTATGACCAAACTAGACAGCATATTAAAAAGCAGAGACAGTACTTTGCCAAAAAAAGTCCATTAGTCAAAGCTATGGTTTTTCTAGTAGTCATATATAGATGTGAGTTGGACTATGAAGAAAGCTGAGCACTGAAGAATTGATGCTTTTGAACTGCGGTGTTGGAGAAGACTCTTGAGAGTCCTTTGGACTGCAAGGAGATCCAACCAGTCAATCCTAAAGGAAATCAGTCCTGAAATTTCATAGGAAGGACTGATGCTGAAGCTGAAACTCCAATACTTTGGCCACCTAATGCAAAGAACTAACTCATTTGAAAAGACCCTGATTCTGGGAAAGATTGAAGGCAGGAGGAGAAGGGGATGACAGAGGATGAGATGGTTGGATGGCATCACCGACTTGATGGACATGAGTTTGAGCAAGTTCTGGGAGTTGGTAATGGATGGGTAAGCCTGGCATGCTGCAGTCCATGGGATTGCAAAGAGTCGGACATGACTGAGTGACTGAACTGAACTGAATGGTTAATAAGGATGTAAACATGAATATAATTCTATTTCTTCTTTTTGCTTCAGAATAAAAATACCAGGGAGAAAGTGTAGAGACTTGGTATTTGTGGAGTGAGCAGGTTCATTGGAACAAAATCAGGTGGCACTCTGCATGTCTGGGATCCATTGCTGGCTTTGCCACCAACAGTGGTGTGATCCTGGGTCAGGTACTTCCTTTTTCTGGGCTTCAGTTTCCCAGTCTTGATCTCCAGGTGTTTTTCAGCTCTGCAGATGCCATGCAGGGGAGACAAAGCCAACTGGGATCCTTCTTATGAGGAGTCTTAGCGGCAGAGGATGAGATGGTTGGCGGCATCACTGACTCAATGGACATGAATTTGAGCAAACTCCAGGAGACAGTGAAGGACAAGGAAGCCTGGCGTGCTGCAGTCTATGAGGTCACAAAGAGCTGGACATAGCGATTAAACTGCAGCAACAATACAGTCTTAGGGTTTCAAAGCACAACAGGCTTTGTGTTACCAAAGGCTGATTCTTCACTCTGTGATTATTCAGACCACCTGCTTCTTTATGATTGGGGGAAGGGGAGGAAAATGGGGAATCAAATGTTATTTGTGGGCACTTTTTGTAATGTTTGGGAGAGCAAGCTTGAAACGGGTTTTTTAATGAAATCTTTGAAATTCTTGTGCAGGTTTTGTACTCCTTTTCCCATTAGTCTGAAGAAGCAGAAACTGACAGCTTCTTTTAACAGTGATGATATGGACATTTAGCGATGCTTCATAGAAAGAGTTTTGCTTGTACTTACAGACACGGTGATCTCTGAGCACTGAGGTGTAGCACTGAGATGATGAAGCCAAACGTAGTAACCTGCGTCTATTACTTTATTACTTACTCATACTTGGACTTCTTCCAAAAATAATATGGAGGTGTATACAATAAAAATTACATTTGCAACAATAAGACTGAAACCACAGGTGAAAAAGCCGTGTAACTAAGGGAGTTGTACAAGAAAGCCAGAGGTGAAGGTCTGTATTTCAGATGATCACAAACCTTACCTTTGAGACCCCTGAGAGCCAAGGAGAGAAAGAAAATGTCATGAGCCATGTGGCTTTCATCATCTACTAAACTAAGCATTTGATGCCTGGAATTAATGCCCTGCTTTGATTTCATCTCTTCTCTTACGCTAAACTCTAAGAACAGTTGACTCTCTGATTTTTATGCTCATCAACATTTTTCACATCTTTCATCAGTGTTTTCACAACAACTGTGGAATTTTTGTTTCATAAAACCATCATTTAATTGACCTTCAAATAAAATTGAAGACACATTCATTTGGAATTTTGAAGGCATTTCTATTGTAGCAAAATAAAGGAGAACATAGGTTTTTGTTTTTCTTTGGGGATTATGGTGGTTTACCTGGATACACTGATGGAGCTCAGAGAAAGGGGACAAGTTGTTATTGTGTTCCTGATTTTATCTGTCTCAAAGATCTCCTGCAGGTTTTTGATAGCATCTGGCTAGTTGATTATCTGAGTGCCAACTGTACAGAAAATCCAGCTTTCTTTGTAGAAAAGGTAACCATATGCATCAGCCATGGACAAATTGTTGGCAAGGACAGCATTCTGCTGTGCAATTTAAAAAGTTCCCGTTTTGGCCTGACCCTCTGGCAGTCCATTCTGTATGATAGGGAAGTGGGCTGTGGACCATTTCCAACAGGGATACATTTCGACATTTAAAGTGAGGACATACCCTATGTGATCACCTATACGTAGAATCCAAGATACGATACAAATGAACTTACCTATGAAACAGAAACAGACTCACCATTTATTCTTCCAGCCCCACCCCTCTCCTGGTAAACCATAAGTTTGTTTTGTACATCTGTGACTCTATTTCTGTTTTGTAAATAAGTATTTGTACCATTTTTTAAGATTCCACATATAGGCGATATCATATGATATTCGTCTTTCCCTGTCTGACTTCACTCAGCCTGACAATCTGGGAGAATGCAGTTGACATATACACACTTCTATATATAAAAGACATAGCTGATAAGAACCTAGAATATAGTGCAGGGAACTCTACTCAATACGCTGTAATGGCCTGTATGGGAATAGAGTCTGAAAGAGTGGATATATGTATGTGCATAACTGATTCATTTTGCTGTACAGCTGAAACTAACAACATTGTAAATCAACTACACTCCAATAAAAGTAATGATAATAAAAAAGAAACAGCGTCACAGACAACAGGCTGGTGGCTGCCAGGGGGAAGAAAGAGTAGGGGAGAGTAGGATTAGGAATTTGGAATTAGCAGATGTACACTATTACACATAAATGGGAAAACAAGGTCTTACTACATAGCACAGGGAACTGTAATCAATATCTTGTGATAAACTATAATGGAAAATAATATGAAAAAGAATATATATATGTAACTGAATCACTTTGCTGTATAGTAGAAATTAATACAACACTGTAAATCAATTATACTTCAGTTAAAAAAAAAACAATTGGTGCTGGGGAAACTGGTCAACCACCTGTAAAAGAATGAAACTAGAACACTTTCTAACACCATCCATGAAAATAAACTCAAAATGGATTAAAGATATAAAGGTAAGGCCAGAAACTATAAAACTCCTAGAGGAAAGCATAGGCAAAACACTCTCTGACATAAATCACAGCAGGATCCTCTATGACCCGCCTCCCTGAGTAATGGAAATAAAGGCAGTAATAAACAAATGGGACCTAATTAAACTTAAAAGCTTTTGCACAATGAAGGAAACTATAAGCAAGGTGAAAAGACAGCCTTCAGAATGGGAGAAAATAATAGCAAACAAAGCAACCAACAAAGAATTAATCTAAAAACTATACAAGCAGCTCATGCAGCTCAATACCAGAAAAATAAATGACCCAATCAAAAAATAGGCCCAAGAACTAAACAGACATTTCTTCAAAGAAGACATACAGGTGGCTAACAAACACATGAAAAAAAGCTCAACATCACTCATTATCAGAGAAATGCAAATCAAAACCGCAATGAGGCACCATTTCACACCAGTCAGAATGGCTGCGATCCAAAAGTCTACAAACAATACATGCTGGAGAGGGTGTGAAGAAAAGGGAACCCTCTTACACTGTTAGTGGGAATGCAAACTAGTACAGCCACTATGAAGAACAGTGTGGAGATTCCTTAAAAAGCTGGAAATAGAACTGCCTTATGACCCAGCAATCCCACTGCTGGGCATACACACTGAGGAAACCAGGACTGAAAGAGACACGTGTACCCCAGTGTTCATTGCAGCACTGTTTATAATAGCCAGGACATCGAAGCAACCTAGATGTCCATCGGCAGACGAATGGATAAGAAAGCTGTGGTATGTATACCCAGTGGAATATTACTCAGCTATTAAAAAAAAACACATTTGAATCAGTTCTAATGATGTGGATAAAACTGGAGCCTATTATACAGAGTGAAGTAAGTCAGAAAGAAAAGCACCAATACAGTATATTAATATTAATGCATATATATGGAATTTAGAAAGATAGTAATGATGAGCCTATATGCGAGACAGCAAAAGAGACACAGATGTAAAGAACAGACTTTTGGACTCTGTGGGAGAAGGCGAGGGTGGGGTGATTTGAGAGAATAGCACTGAAACATGTATATTACCACATGTGAAATAGATTGCCAGTCCAAGTTTGATGCATGAAACAGGCCACTCAAATCTGCTGTGCTGGGACAACCCTGAGGGATGGGATGGGGAGGGTGGTGGTGGGGGGGTTCTGGATGGGGGACACACGAATACCCACGGCTGATTCATGTCAATGTTTGGCAAAAACCACTACAATATTGTAAAGTAATTAGCCTCCAAATAAATGAATTAATTTAAAAATAAATTTAAAAAAATAAAAATGAGACTACTGTAAAGGTAGGTAAACCCTGTGAGATTTAGTGTTCCCGGTTGGGTGGTTAGCCTTGAGTAGAAAAATTAATTCTTAACGCGCAAGGAGGTAACTATTTCCAAAACTCTCTGAACCAAGAAATTCCATTTGTCTTAGAGTATAAGGATAGGGCTTCCCAGGTGGCATTAGTAGTAAAGAATCTGCCTGCCAATGCAGGAGATGTGAGAGACTCGGGTCCAATCTCTGGATGTGGAAGATCCCCTGGAGTAGGAAATAGCAAACTGTTCCAGTATTCTCACCTGGAAAAGTCCATGGACATAGGAGCCTAGCGGGCTACGGTCCATAGGGACTCAGAGAGTCAGACATGCCTGAGCGACTGACCGAATACACACACATAAGGATAGAACTTCAACAGATGAACTATCATGTGTGCTCAAAAATGTGAAGCTACCGATGAATTAATCATTGTAAGAAATGATCAAACTGGATTCATATGTTTAATAGATAGCAAACATTGACTAATACCATAAAGATATGTTAAAATAGTAAGACATGATGCATAACATGGACCGGCAGTCTTCAACAGCTGCTGTGCGGTTTGCTGCTGATTTGCAATCATTAGGGCCAAGGCTTGAGGTCCTGTTTGTTTCTCCAGGAACTTCTCTGATGGCTCAGACGGTAAAGAATCTGCTTGCAATGCAGAAGAGCTGGGTTCGATCCCTGGATCAGGAAGATCCCCTGGAGAAGGGAATGGCAACCCACTCTGGTATTCTTGCCTGAGAAATCCCATGGATACAGAAGCCTGGCAGGCTACAGTTGATGGGATCACAAAGAGTCAGTCACAACTGAGCGACTAACACTTTTGCACTTGCTTCTCCGGAGGGCTTTTGGTAGGTATGGTGTGAACACAAAGACTGAAGCCAAACAGGGGTCACAGCATCGCTTCTTCCCCGAGGTCCAGCATCAGTTAAACTTGGAGCCCAAGGGAGCATCTTCCTCTTCTGTATCACGGTGAACTGAACCTGCCCTCCCAGGTCCAGGGAGAGAATCTGTCAGCTGTCCCTCCATCTTTTCCACATACACCCACCCAGGGGTTTTCTGGAGCCTATGGATGCTGACTCAAGGGAGCCAGGTGTGAAGATTTCAGGAATTTTGAGAGCCAGTTGTAAAACAGAGCCATTATTTAAAAAAAAAAAAATTATAAGTTTGAAGTTCAGTTTAGTTCAGTCACTCATTCGTGTCCGACTCTTTGCTATCCCATGAACTGTAGCACACCAGGCCTCCCTTTCCATCACCAACTCCCAGAGTCCACCCAAACCCATGTCCAGTGAGTCGGTGATACCATCTAACCATCTCATCCTCTGTCGTCCCTTTCTCCTCCTGCCTTCAATCCTTCCCAGCATCAGGGTCTTTTCAAATGAGTCAGCTCTTCGTGTCAGATGGCAAAAATATTGGAGTTTCAGCTTCAACATCAGTGAACACCCAGGACTGATCTCCTTTAGGATGGACTGGTTGGATCTCCTTGCAGTCCAAGGAGCTCTCAAGAGTCTTCTCCAACACCACAGTTCAAAAGCATCAATTCTTCAGCGCTCAGCTTTCTTTGTAGTCCAACTCTCACATCCATACACGACTACTGGAAAAAACATAGTCTTGACTAGACGGATCTTTATTGGCAAAGTAATGTCTCTGCTTTTTAATATTATGTCTAGGTTGGTCATAACTTTCCTTCCAAGGAGTAAGCATCTTTTAATTTCATGGCTGCAGTCACCATCTGCAGTGATTTTGGAGCCCCAAAAAATAAAGTCAGCCACTGTTTCCCCATCTATTTGCCATGATGTGATGGGACCAGATGCCATGATCTTAGTTTTCTGACTGTTGAGCTTTAAGCCAACTTTTTCACTCTCTTCTTTCACTTTCATCATGAGGCTCTTTAGTTCTTCACTTTCTGTCATAAGGGTGGTGTCAAGGTCATCTGCATATCTGAGTTTATTGATGTTTCTCCCGGCAGTCTTGATTCCAGCTTGTGCTTCATCCAGCCCAGCGTTTCTCAGATGTACTCTGCATATAAGTTAGAAATTAAGGAAATTATATTTTAAAAGGTGATATGCACAACTGATTGCTTTCCAATTATGTTATCACATTTCCTTCCTGTTTATGTTTTTGGGATTGTTTACATCCTGTTCTAGCCATACGATGGAAGAACTCCATAATCCATGGATGGATGGTGGTGTCATGTTGGTAGCTTGAAACTGGCAATGGTGGGGATATTTACACCATGGAAATGGGCTAATGTCCCAGATTCACTTTCATTTCTTGAAGAGCCAGTTGATAAACATTTACCAGCACGGCTGTGCTGACTCCTAGCCAGCTTATCAGTTCTTATCAGCTCTATTCTGTTAAGAGAAAATTGAGGCCAAGGAAATGTAGGTAAGTGGCCCAAAGTCAGAGCTTTAGCCAGGCAGACTGCCTACTGCTTTCACTCGGATATTTTGCTATATTATCTTTTTATGTGATGAGATCACATTCCTACTCGAGGAATGTGTCATGAGAGAATCAGGCAGTGGCAGATCATGGTAATGGACTAATGGAGACACCAAAATAATGAAAATACAGAGGCTTCTTCTGTTCCAAGCCTGAGCTCCTCACTCGTCGCTCCTAAGGAGATCATAGCCTTGGGGAAACAAGTCATCAGGCACAAGCTCTGGGGTAGAGTAAACACAGGGTGCTCTCAAGTGCAGAGTGGAGGCACCTAACTAAGACTCAAGATCCAGGAGGTCTTCCTGGAAGAAATGACTTCTAAGCTGAGCTCTGAAGGACAAGCCAAGCTTAGCTAAACAAAGATCAAGGAAGGGCTCTGCAGGCCAGGGAGCAGCATGTGCAGAGGTCCAGAGCAGAGAGAGCGCTCTGAATTTTAGGAACTTCCAGAGTGTCCGCGTGGGTGGAGTGCAGGGACAGTGGAGGGAATAGGAGGCTGGCCCCAGCAGGACTGCGGCATGCTTTGCCCAGGCAAGCTTCAGACGTCGCGCTTCATCCCAGAGCCAAAGCAGAAAGAAGGTTTAAAAATGGGGCCTCGATAGAGTCAGTTTCACAGTCAGCTTCACAATGTACAGTTCATCTGATTGCTAGTTGAAGCAGCCTGGAGGGGCTCAGGAGGACTGGTAGAGAAACCTTGGAGCATAGCCGTCCAGGCAAGGCGGTCGTCTGTAAGATAAAAACTCGGTTTCTTCCATTTCTTCCCTGAGGGGGCTGACAGTGCCATGGTTGAGAGCAACGTCAGCGGAGTGGCTGCGTGGTCAGGCAGCAGTGGGCTGGAGACTGATTAGGAGCTGCAGAAGGGTTGACAATGTTTAGAATAATCTTGGCGGGGAGAAGCGGGTAGAGAGAGTGGAGGGCACGTGGGGTTGGAGAAAGGCATGTCCTTCACCAACCATCCCGAAGTGGCTTTATTCTTTCCCTTGAGTCCTCAGTGTTCACACGTCACACGTCTGTGACTTGTAGCAGATGAGCACAGTATCCCTCCCAGCCACCCTGACCTGACTGTGGAATGTCCTCTCCTTCCTCTGACAAGATGTGGATTTCCTCAATTCTCCGTTTCATTCATTCTTGGCTCTCTGAGGATGGGGTCCATGTTCTATTCCTTAAAATATCCCCAAGGTCACAGTGTAACTGAAAGTGAGGTCCAGCTGTTCACTGCTCAAAAGCCATTAAAGAGGTCAGATGGGTGGAAATGAAAGTTTGCTTTATTTGAATGCTGGCAATCGGTAGGGAAGGTGGACTCCTGTCCAAGGCAGACTCAACCCCCTGACAGCCAGTGGGCTAGAGCATTTATAGGCTGAGGGAGGGGGCAACAGGCAGAATCAGGACAGTCAGCTCTGGTGGTCATCTTGAAATCAATCATCAGTGGTCTGACCAGCATCATTCTGATTGTTTTAGGTACAGTCCATCTGCAGTTCTCATTTCTTTGAGGCCAGTTGTTAGAATTATGGCAGCTTAGGTCGTGGCTTTTTCATACTGTCCATTCAACAACAGAATGGGAAAGACTAGAGCTCTCTTCAAGAAAATTAGAGACAAAAAGGAGTATTTCATGTGAAGATGGGCTCAATAAAGGACAAAAACGGTATGGACCTAACAGAAGCAGAAGATATTAGGAAGAGGTAGCAAGAATACACAGAACTGTACAAAAAAGATGTTCATGACCCAGATAATCATGATGGTGTGATCACTCACACTCATCTAGAGCCAGACATCCTGGAATGTGAAGTCAAGTGGGCCTTAGGAAGCATCACTGCAAACAAAGCTAGTGGAGGTGATGGAATTTCAGTTGTGCTATTTCAAATCCTAAAAGATGATGCTGTGAAAGTGCTGCACTCAATATGTCCACAAATTTGGAAAACTCAGCAGTGGCCACAGGACTGGAAAAGGTCAGTTTTCATTCCAATCCTAAAGAAAGGCAATGCCAAAGAATGCTCAAACTACCGCACAATTGCACTCATCTCACATGCTAGTAAAGTAATGCTCAAAATTCTCTAAGCCAGGCTTCAGCAATACATGAACCATGAATTTCCAGATGTTCAAGCTCATTTTAGAGAAGGCAGAGGAACCAGAGATCGAATTGCCAACATCCACTGGATCATGGAAAAAGCAAGAGAGTTTCAGAAAAACATCTATTTATGCTTTACTGACTATGCCAAAGAAGAACTAAAGAGCCTCATGAGGAATGTGAAAGAGGAGAGTGAAAGAGTTGGCTTAAAGCTCAACATTCAGAAACGGAGATCATGGCATCTGGTCCCATCACTTCATGGCAAATAGATAGGGAAACAGTGGCTGACTTTATTTTGGGGGGCTCCAAAATTACTGCAGATGATGATTACAGCCATGAAATTAAAAGACACTTGCTCCTTGCAAGGAAAGTTATGACCAACCCAGACAGCATACTAAAAAGCAGAGACATTACTTTGTCAACAAAGGTCTGTCAACAAAGTTCCGTCTAGTCAAGGCTATGGTTTTTCCAATAGTCATGCATGGATGTGAGAGTTGGACTATAAAGAAAGCTGAGCACCGAAGAACTGATGCTTTTGAACTGTGGTGTTGGAGAAGACTCTTGAGAGTCCCTTGAACTGAAAGGAGATCCAACTAGTCCCTCCTAAAGGAGATCAGTCCTGGGTGTTCATTGGAAGGACTGATATTGAAGCTGAAGCTCCAGTACTTTGGCAACCTGACATGAAGAGCTGACTCATTTGAAAAGACCCTGATGCTGGGAAAAACTGAAGACAGGAGGAGAAGGGCATGACAGGGGATGAGATGGTTAGATGGTATCACTGACTCAATGGACATGAGTTTGGGTAAACTCCAGGAGTTGGTGATGGACAGGGAGGCCTGGTGTGCTACAGTTCATGGGGTTGCAAAGAGTCAGACAGGACTGAGCAACTGAACTGAAATAAATGGATGTCATGGCTACAGTTTGGTCATCATGTAGCTAACTTCTTCCACCTGGTGGGGGTTTCAGTCTCTATAAGACAGCTCACAGGATATGGCTCAGAATGTTATCTATACCCCTTGAGAAGGAGCTAGAGGTCCTTGACTATGCTTAATGTCTAAAGTGAAAATATTAGTCCCTCCATCGTGTCTGATTCTTTGTGACACCAAAGACTATAACCCGTCAGGCTCCTGTGTCCATGGGATTTCCCAGGCAAGAATACTGGACTGGGTAGCCATTCCCTTCTCCAGGGGATCTTCCTGACCCAGGGATTGGACTCACGTCTTCTGCACTGCAGGCAGATTCTTTACCATCTGAGACACCAGGGAAGCCCATGCTTAATGACTAAACTATTATCATTTGGTCTCTCTTTTGCCTCTTTTCTTTTGTTTCTGCGTGTTCTCATTTCTCTGAATAAACTTATTCTTTGGCTAAAGTTTTTCCACAGACAAAAGGCAGGCAGAGGACATGGTGGGACAAGAACAATAGGATCCTGCTCCATTTCTACAGCAGACATTGACTCTGTGGAATGCTGGATTAATGGAGTCATTCAGTCAGGCTTGGGTGATACTGACTTAAAGTCCTAGAGGATGCTTTCAAACTAAGGGGCATTTGTTAACTCAAATGAATCTAATTTGAGAAGGTGAGGAGAATAGCTCTTGGGAGATGAGTTGATGATTTCTTCTCATCCACTCTTGCCCACTCAGTCTGGTCTCTCCACTTACCCCAGAGCTAGACATTGGGGTGAGAAGGGGAAATTTATGTCCACCGCCTTCCTCAAGCCCTTATTTCAAAATGGAGGAATTCAGAGGGAGACTCATTTCTTGTCCTTCTTCCATTCCTGACTGTCTTCATTTCTGAAGAGCAGTTCACCAGACTCCGAAACTACAACTTCAGCATGGTCCTCAGCAGCTTCATGTCTTTCCACATCTTGAGCAGCGTCTCTGTGTGGGTTCTTGCCATTCTGAGCTTCTTCTTCATCTGGACAATTCTTAGTTGTCCTACAAGATTCTGCGTCAATGTCACTTCCTTCACGAAAGCTTTTTGACTTGCCTAAGCAGACTTAGCCCCTTCTCATATTTCTGCAGTAGCCCTTATGACTTTGGCGGGTAATTTATCTGTTTACAAGCCTGTCTCTTCTTATAAATGATGAGCTATCTTTTTTTTTTTTTTTTGCTACCCAGCATATGTGATCTTAGTTACCCCACCAGGGATTGAACCTGCATCCCCTGAATAGGGAATGCAGAGTCTTAACCACTTGACTGCCAGGGAAGTCCCTCAAGAACTATCTTTCCATAGACTCACCACAATGACCCTCCTATAAAAGATGCTAAATTATATCTTTTGATGAATAAATGAATCCATGAATGAAGACCCGCTTTCCTGATGCATCCTGAAAAATGGCTCTTTGTTTTAAGACATTCTGCTTGCCTTCTTCTCAACTAAAGCAGCTTGATTATCTCCTTGCTCAATTTAGTGATGCTCAGCTGAAACCCAACTGTCTCTCACGCATTCTAGACTATCCCTGTCTGTCATATAAGTTTGAATACCTCTCCGGAAGGTACACGTGAGTGCTCTTTCAACACAAAACTGCTATTGTTACACTCTCCTATAATTAGATTCTCTATAGAACGGGACTTGCTAAATTGGGAAGAGTTAGAGCTTGTGTGGGGGCAGGAAATCAGACTGACAGAGCATATTCAGCTCTCAAACTTTCAATCACTCATGAGATCTGCTGCAGACACAGCAGATGGCGGAATATTCTAAAAAGGCTGGTAGAAAGAATCCGCAGAAGGCTCTGGACCCCAGGCAAAAACACGACAACACGTGACTTGCCGTGGCCAGGCATAGACGAGAAAAGACATTCATTCATTCCACAGAGATGTATTTACTCTGTGGCTGTTCTAAATGCTGAGGATCCTGCAGTGAATGGTAAAGGCAAAAAAAAAAAAAAAAAAATCTCTGCCGTCAGAGAGCTTCTATTTTGTGGGATGACATGGACAATTAGCAGCAAATAACTAAAATAAATAGTCTCTAAAGAACAGTAAGAAGGCATGCATGCTCAGTTGCTTCAGTAGTGTCTGACTGTGCGACCCCATGGACTACAGCCGTCCAGGCTGCTCTGTCCATGGGATTCTCCAGGTGAGAATACTGGAGTGGGTTGCCATTCCCTCCTCCAGGGGATCTTCTCAATCTAGGGATCAAACCCAAGGCTCTTATGTCTCCTACATTGGCAGGTGGGTTCTTTACCACTAGCGCCACCTGGGAAGCCCCAGTAAGAAGGCAGAGAAGGACAAAAAGGAATGTCAGGGGATTCTAAGTTTAAATAGAGAAGCCAGGAAAAGCGTCTCACCACACTGAGATGGTGATATTTAGATGAAGATCTAATAATGAGGCAGCGATCCGTGTAGATATCTGGGGTTGAGTATTCCAGACACAGGTAACAGTGGGTGCAAAGGGCCTGAGGCAGATGTGTATCTAGTTTGTTCAGAGAACAGCAAAGAGGCCAGATTATGTTGGGACTGTAGGTCCTTGTAAGCACTTTGGCTTTTACTTCAAGTAATATGGGAAACCACTAGAAGACTGTAAGCCAAAGAGTAACATCTGACTCTTGACAAAATGATCTATTCTCTTTGGCAGCATTTTTGAAATGAACATGATGTCCTACACTGGTCGGGGCATCTACCGGCTGAGCCACCACAGGTATTTTTTTCTCCAGATGATATTAATGGAAGAGATTGAGAGAAACATTCAGAAACTTTTCCCAAGGCAGTTTTGGAGAGACTTTGTTAGATGCTGGTTGTTCGTGTTCACCTTTGGCCTTTCATGTCTTGCTTCTCTCACAATAGGCTTTGCAGAGATGTAAATGCAGGCAGGGCATTGACATCGACCTGTGGAAGTCAACTGGGGAACCTCGACAGAACCCCTAAGCCAACACTTAGCTTATGTTGCACTTTATCTTCAAAACCCAAAAGGTCAAGGTCAAAAACCTACAACAACTGGCTTCTGAATATTTGCTGTTTTTATTACCCTATGAAAAGAGAAGGTGGAGTCTTTCTTTTTCACTAAGATCTTGTGCCCCCACCTGGTGGCTCAGATGGTAAAGAACCCACCTGCAAAGCCTGGGACCCAGGTTCCCCTGGAGAAGGGAATGGCAACCCACTCCAGTATTCTTGCCTGGAGAATCCCATGGACAGAGGAGCTTGGCGGGCTCCATGGGGTTGCAAAAAGTTGGACACGACTGAAGTGACTTAGCATGCATGCATAGGGCTGGAATAAATTGATGGATACAGAGCACTGTGACTTGCAAGTCCAGCCCCCTGGTTGGACTTTGTGGTTGTGAGCCTTTACAGTCGTGCCTTTTGATGAACTTCTCTGCATCCTGGGATCTCTGGAGAGAGATGCGTTGATGCACGTGGCCCGCTGAGCGAGTTTTTCCGGGTTGATTGTGTTTGTACTCTGTCAGCCTGGCTCATCACTCAGCTCATTGTATTTCCTCCGCGTTTCATAACAGGAGCTTCCTACAAAGCTGGTCTTTGGGAAAGCACCTTGCAGTGCTCAGGGCAAGGACGGTGAAGGGAAATGTGGCTACACCGCCCTCTGCAGCTCCGCGGTCTTCGCTTGGGGCTGCGGAGTGCCTTTCTCATCACAGACCAGTCAGGGCCTCCAGGAGCAGAGGATCGGCCTGGACCACTTCCCTCCCCGAGGACCTTCCCCTGATCACTGAGCCGTCAGAGTGACCAGATGCCTTAATTCCAAAATAGTTTATATATTTATCTGAGAGTCAGCTGATTCTTTGATCAAAACACCAAATGTGCCTTCAGGAAACTTTCAAAAAGTGGATTAACCCAGGCGTCCTATTTACTGTGAAGCCTTTGTATAAGCGAGAAGTTTTGCAATCTTGCCTTTTGCGACTGGCAGCCCAGGATATGCAGGAGTGTATAAGACACTTCAGACAGATGCAGCTCCTTCCCTGGGGCCTCCAGTTCTCACTGCGGTGCCGGCCAGAAAGTGTCAGCCCTTCTACAGTTAGCTGTGGATTCAGTAACCAAGACGAGGATGCACTGAGATGATGGGGAAAGTGGGAGTTAAGGGGTGATGTGGAAGGAATGTCGGCGCTGGCAGGGGGACACGTTAGTAGTGACCGTGGGTGGCCGGGCTCTGCCCTGTAAGATATTTCCTCGCCTGGAAAATGGGGAGTTAGCCAGAGTCTTTAGACTCACAGGCTTCCCTGGTGGCTCAGTGGTAAAGAATCTGTTTGCCAACGCAGGAGACTCGGGTTCGATCCCTGGGTAGGGAAGATCCCCTGGAGAGGGAAATGGCAACCCACTCCAGTATTCTTGCCTGGGAAATCCCATGGACAGAGGAGCCTGGCAGGCTACAGTCTATGGGGTCTCGAAAGAGTCAGACATGACTGAGTAACTAAACAACAACAGCCCTAGATCCACAATCACTGCCTCTAAGAAGCCACAGCCTAAGAGGACCGATGATGCTGGGAAAGACTGAAGGCAGGAGAAGAGGGGGACGGCAGAGGATAGGGTGGTTGGATGGCATCACCAACTCCATGGAGACATGAGTTTGAGCAAGCTCCGGGAGTTGGTGATGGACAGGGAAGCCTGGTGTGTTGCAGTCTCTGGGGTCACAAAGAGTCAGACACGACTGAGCGACTGAACCTGTCTCTTATACACATCTAGATGTGTATAAGAGACAGGTACAGATCCCTCCCTCTTCTTTCCTTCCTTCCCTTCCTCCTTCCTCACTCACTTTCTTCCATCCTTTTTTTCTGGTCACGTGGAAAACACTGTGACTGAATGAGTCAGGAACCAGCCGAGATGACTGACCGATGTCTCTTGAGCATCTTGGAGAGCGTGAGATCTGTGCTGTTCTGTGAGCGGGAACATGCAGATACAAATAGACTTGGAGATGCCGATGGGAGATAGGGCGGTATGTATGAGAGCAGTGTTTGAAGACGTAAATCCATGGAAAGCTCAATCACATATGATATCCCCTTTTCAGCTCTGGAGAGCTCCACTGTGGGATTTTATTTATTGGACTCTTACCAGGTTCCTTAATCCTTCTCTATGTCCACAAGGATTTTTGAGCATACGTTGTACTCACACAAGGGCAGTCTCTGTTGTCAGAGTAAAAAGTCAGATGGTATTTTGGTTTAGAGGGAGAGAGGGAGGCAGAGGGAGAAAGAGAGGATAAAGTGTACTTGCTCCATGTGGGCAACTGTCTGAAACAGTCATCCCCACGTATTGGGGGCGACTGGGTTTGTTGCAGGTGGGGGCTGGAGCACTGGGTCCCTGCCTGGTGTCACCACACACCAGGCATTGGACACACATCCTGGGTGGGCGTGACTGTTCTGAATGTCCTCCATGGCTTGTTGTCTTTCCGAGTTTGTGGAACCAGTCTGGTGGGCAGAGGAGACTGGGATGGAGGCGGCAGAAGAAGGGAGAAGGTGTGCACGTGTGAGTCTGGGGTTTTGTTCAGACGGAGGATGGTTGCGCATGTGGGCAAGGAGAGGGCGGGGCATCTTTTCCTCCACTGACCTAAGTTCAGTAGATTTTCCTTGACAGATCTAAGCTCAGCCCATTCATATCTGCGTTCAGGATGGGAAAAAAGACTTGGGAAACACCCGTCTTGATACTGTGTGAAACATATTTTTGGATTCAAATATCGGATGTGGTTGTCTTAGTGGATTTAACGAACATAGAACTCTCAGCTTCCCTTCGCGTTATAATTACAGTTGGTTTGGTAATTCTGAAAAGTTGTTTATAAGGACCTAAATAGACCTACGGTGGCCAAATTTCCATCTTGGGTGGAGGAGACTTCTGTAAGGTGTTCTCCTGCACCCTGCCTGAGAGAAGACTCAGCCCTCACCAGGGCTGATCTGTAAGGTGGTCTTCACTGGAGTTTCTGCTTTCTTGGCAGCAGCGGCAGTGGCGGGGCTGGATTGAAGGCCTTCCCCAGGGTGTGCACAAATGCATGCCCTGGGCCAGGCAACATACAACTTGACAGGGCAGGGTGGAGAAAAAGGAGGAAGGACTCACTTTAGAGAAGAGAGAGGAGTATGTATGGGAGGCGGGAGAGACTTCTTATCGTGTTACATCCTAAACAGATGGAATGATAGTGGGTTTTTCCAAACCTCCTTCAACACGCATCTTCCCAACTGGGCTATTTTGTGCTTTGATTTTTCTCGGGCAACCTAAGCACTTCACCCTCCCCCTACAATCCTGATTGGATTAGCATCCTTTATCCGCTGAGGCTCTGGTTAAAAATGCTCATCTGCTACAGAGGGGGGACACCCTCTAGTGCTCTGTTTAGATGGTGGTGGGATTCTGGGTGTTTCTCTCTCTTTCCTAACCCTTATGTATTGTTGGTATATTATTTTAAAATAGAAGTTACTTGATTTAAAAAAAAACCCTTCAGTTTTCCCAAAGCTCATTAGGGCCAAATAGGCTCTTCACCACCAAACGATGGTTTAAAAACACTGTTTGGTGATTAAATTGTAAATGAAGCAAAAACACATGGATTAATTTTTCCCACCAGGGAAGTGATTGCAAATTTATTTTCTATTTTGTTGAAAAGAACATATTTGGGAAATTTGTTGTTATTCAATCTCTAAGTTGTGTCTGACTCTTTGCAACCCCATGGACTGCAGCACACCAGCCTTCCCTGTCCTCCACTATCTCCCAGAGTTTGCAAGTTCATGTCCATTGAGATAGTGATGCCATCCAACCATCTCATCTTCTGTCACCCTCTTCTCCTGCCTTCAATCTTTCCCAGCATCAGGGTCTATTCTAGTGAGTCACCTCTTGGCAGCAAGTGGCCAAAGTATTGGAACTTCAGCTTCAGCATCTGTCCTTCCAATGAACATTCAGGGTTGATTTCCTTTAGGATTGATTGGTTTGATCTCCTTGCAGCCCAAGGGTCTCTCAAGAGTCTTCGGCACCATAGTTTGAAAGCATCAATCGTTCGGTGTTCAGCCTTTTTTATGGTCCACATCTTGTGTCTAATTTGGAAAATTAGTTTGTAAAAAATAAAAAGAGCTTCATCAAACTAATGTTGAAGGATCTAGGGCTTGGAAAGGAATTCAGGTAAAACTGGGGTTCAGACTTGCCACATGTTTGTATTTGGACATTATATTCCCCTGGCAAAGGAGTATAGGTGTGATAATTCATCAGACTTGAACTTGTATGTCCAATGACAAGACCTCATTGGGTAGCATAGTCTTTGGGTTAAGTCATCATATGAGGGACATCTAGACTATGAATTCACTGTGGTCCTGAACAGGTAATGCTCATTCCTCACAGTTTCACTTTGCTAAATGATAATAAGCCCAGCTTTTCCCATTCAGTCCAAATGTGCCTCCTGGGCTTGATTCTCCTGAGGGTTATTTAGAGTAAAAAGCACCGTACAGATCAGGATTGATAATAAAGACTAACAATGACAAATAACAACCATAAGATGTGTATTAGCTTCATGTTGGATGGGGGAGCTGGACTTGGTTGACCTCATTTGAACTGAAGTCTTGGTTTTTGCTGAGCTGTGCTGTCTCTCACTGGCAGTCCTGTGGGTGGCTGGGGGCTGAGATGGGGAAACCAGTATTCTTTGCGCTCCATTCATGCCATCAAGAGAGAGTTCGGTGACTCCAGCCATGACGTGGTTTTTGCTTGGTGCCTGATTGGTTTTGTTCTTTTTCCGGGCATGCCATCTAGAAAGGCTGCAGGCATCCCTGGGCCAGGAACCTGAGCCTGCAGCTGGTCTGCGCACAGAGCTCTGGTGTGTGGTTCACTTCATTCGGCCTGCTGACAGGGCTGACACCGGGCACTGAGGATGCGCACAGAGACAGCTAGACCGCGGAGTCATAGCAAATGCCAGGCTTCCCCAGTGGCTCAGTGGCAAAGAATCTGCTTGCCAATGTAGGAGACGTGGGTTCCATCCCTGGGTGCAGAAGATTCCCTGGAGAAGAAACTGGCAACCCACTCCAGTATTCTTACCTGGGAAATCCCATGGACAGAGGGGCGTGGAATGCTACAGTCCATGGGGTTGCAAAGAGTCGGCATGACTGAGTAACTGAGCATGTATGTGTGAATGCTGGACGCGTATTTAGCACTGTCTGAGCTCAGAGTGGGGCTTTGCGGGCTGATAGCACTGAGTGGTAAGAGCTTCACTCCTCCCAGAGAGCTTGTGCTCCAGATCTCTGGCTTCCAAAGCACGTGGGCCCCTGGGAGAGAATGATCATTCTGGCTCCAACCTGCTGAGAGGAGGAAAAAGAGAAGCCCTGCTTGGTCCTCCCGTCAGCACCTAGCACAGTGCTAGCTGGCTGGTTAGTCTCCAGCCGGGGTTGTTGGAGAAGGGAGCCAAAGCCAAGTGAAGCAGTTTGCAAGCCATCAGGAAGACAGGGCCCCAGCCTTAGAGGAGGAACTCTGGATGGACTTAGACTTGGCAGTTCTAACCCTGGGGAAAACTTCAGGGTCCACAATCTGATGAGAGATGGATTCTGCTAGATATGGTCTGATCTGGGCTGATTTTGCCCCCAGGGGATATTCACATTCTTTAGAGACATTCTAGCTGTAACCCTGCGGCGGTGATGCTGCAGATACTTAGTAGGTGAAGGTCAAGGATGCTGCTGGTCTTCCCACAGTGCACAGTACAGCCTCCGCCAGAGAACTGTCTGGTCCAAAATGCCGATGGTGCTGAGGGTGAGGAATCCTGCTCTGGAAGGTGAGGGCAGGGTTGTTTGTTGACTTGAATTTTGTTCTGTGGTCACAGAGCCCTGAGTTAGATGATTTTAAGGTTCCTTCTTAGCTTTTGGCTTTTTTTCCCTTAAGAAAAGTGGGCAGAGAGTTGGAAAATTGGAAGCATGAAAGAAAGGTTGGAATTTAGGATTGCTTGTTTTAAGAAAGAGAAAGCTGCTTGTGCCTTACTAGCCTTAAAGCATGGAGTTCTTTTTTCACATGGAGTAGTAGGCTGGGAAATTATTCTCTGTTGGAGCCAATAGAAAAAGAAATGGGTTAAGTTGAGGAGGAAAGATTTGAGTTCAATCCAAAAAGGCATTTGTGTGTATGTAACAATAAGAAATTAGTCAAAGTTCCTGAAGAAATTTGTGAAGTCATTGTACACGGGAAAGCTTCAAAGGAGTGAAGCAGTCGTCATGTGTCTGGATGATGGAAATGACCTCGAATCCAGAACATTGGTCCCTTCGAGTCCTGGCAGCCAGAAGCTCTCTCGTCTTATTTTTAAATATTCCACCAGATAAACAGTGCAACTATTGCTGTTTTTTAGCATTCGCCCTCTGATTTTCATCTGCTCACCTCGTGTATGCATGCTCAGCCCCTCAGTCATGTCTGACTCTATGCGACCCCATGGACTAGCCCACCAGGCTCCTCTGTCCGTGGGATTCCCCAGGCAAGAATACCGGAGTGGGTTGCTGTTTCCTCCTCCAGGGGATCTCCCTGACCCAGGGATTGAACCTGTGTCTCCTTTGTCTCTTGTATTGGCAGGCGGGTTCTTTACCACTAGTGCCTCCTGGGAAGCCCCTCACCCACTAGCTATCTACACCTGTTAGTAAACGTTTCAGTGGTTGCTGACCCTCCACCCACATCTTTCCTGCTCATCCCATTTCCGTCTTCCGTCCCTGTAGGACTGCTGACGGTTGGTTGACAGCTTTCCAGGATACACTGAATACACGCTATGGTGGTGACTGCCAGATGTATCAACAAGGTCTCCTCACCCTTCAGACCATTGTGATGGATGCCTTGGCTGGGGAAACGCTGCAAGTCACATTAGTGGTGAATTTTGCTGCCTTATTGGATTGCAGTGCTGTATCTAATTTGCTGACCAGTATCTTTATCCTTAGATCTTTCTTGATGTCCCTCCAGATCTCTCCTGCTGCCAGCATTCTGTGATTGAGAAGATTATTTCCCTTTGAAAGTATTTTCTGGATGGATTTGATTTGTGTGGTCTCTGCCCTTTGTTGTTTACAAAGGAAGGAGGAAATAATTTGATGTCACTTCTCTTCAAAGCTTTCACGAAAAAGCAAGGAAAACAGGGTCTTTTTCATGCCCACTCTCTCTTCCACCTTACATCTTTCACTTCCAGCCAAAGGTTTATTCCCAAGGGTTTATCCTGAGTGTGGTACCTGTGTGTCCCTGTGTGCACCAGTTAATTTCATTTAGAGAGTTAGTCTATCTTATCACCACAGGCTATACATTTCCCTAGGCCAACAATTTTGCAGTGTTTCTATTTGGAAAAAGTTAGAGACTTCAGTTTTTTATGAGCTTGTCCCTTAGAGAATGTTTTCCTTGGAGAATTGCATTCTCTGATGGGCTGTTTTTCTCTTATTTTTCTAGTGAAGAGTTTGGGCTTCGAAGGGAGTCTGAGTTGGGTCTTTTTTCTGAACATTCTTTCTTTTTTTTTTGATGTGGACCATTTTTAAAGTCTTTATTGAATTTGTTGTAATATTGCTTCTGTTTTACATTTTAGTTTTTTGGCCCCAAGGCATGTGGGATCTTAGCTTCCCAACCAGGGATTGAACCCACATCCGCCGCATTGAATGGTGAAGTCTTAACCACTGGACCACCAGGGAAGTCCCTGAGTTGGGTCTTATCTTCATTCTAACACTCACTGTCTGACCTTCAGTGAGTGACCCAAACTTTGTATGCATCAGATTTTTACTCGCCTATAAAGTGAGATCAATGTTAATATTGACCATATAAGGTTCTGATGAAGATCAAATGAGATCAGTTTCCCAACAAGGTGCCTGGCAAGAGGAGTCACCTGAAAAATGTTTGGTTGTCTCATAGCTCCCAAAATGTCTAATAGTCTCCAAAACAGGTCTGGAGTGAAGAGACACAAGTTGGAAATTCAGATGGCATGAAACCTCCAGAATCCCCAGACACTGAGGCAACAATGTCAACTTCACCCACCTCTCTATCCTAGCTAGCGCAGCTGTGACCTCGCTTTTGATCTTTGATGGACGCCCACCCATGGGCCCTGGAGGCGGATGCCAGGGTGAGGGTCCTGGCCCCGGGAGAGGGGTGTCCTTCCCGCCCACGTGCTGGGCCCTCCCTCCCGCGGCGTCACCTCGGTTGTCGCCTCTTGCTGGGACCGTGGCCAGATCTGCAGGCTGTCATTCTTCCCTCCAAGTCACAGTTGATTTTCAAGTCCACTTTGCTGAGCCCTGGCTTTAGATGTGGTCTATGAGCTGTCTCTTCTCCCCTTTTTACACCAGGATTGATGTCTGGCCACACCTATTGGTTGGCCAAAAAATTCATTTGGGTTTTTCTGTAACACCTTATGGAAAAACTCCAACGAACTTTTTGGCTAACCCAGAACTTTGGGAGAAGCCATTTGCATAGATATGCCTCCCCCAGGCTGGGAAGTGGATCCTCCCGCCCCTGCCTCTTGGATGCTGCTGTGGTTGAACTTTTGCCAGCCTGGGCGCAGTACCTAAGTGACATCAGCAGTTTCTTAGAACTCCTTGGGAGGTGAGCTGTGGCTTTATACCTCCTTCCTTCCTTCCCAAGCCCTTTTCTTGTCTCGATGATTTAGGGGGCGAGACTTTTTGTACAGCTTATCGAAGGAAATGTGTAAGGATTGGGAACATTTACTATGCTTTAATCTGGAGAAGGAAATGGCAACCCACCGCAGTATTCTTGCCTGGAAAATCACATGGACAGAGGAGCCTGGTGTGGGCTACAGTCCCTGGGGTCACCAAGAGTCAGACATGATTGAAGCGACATGGTGTGCATGCACTATGCTTTAATCATTTAGAACAATGAGGTTAGCATTGCTCCTGAGCCAAACATGCTCTTGAGGTATCAAGAACCTGACCTCGTACAGACAGCGCCAAGCTCTTCTATATCTAATGAAACTGGAAAATAAAATAAAATAAAAAAGCCAATGCAGGAGGTGCAAGAGATGTGGGTTTAATCCCTGGGTTGTGAAAGATCCCTTGGAGAAGGGCATAGCAACACACTCCAGTATTCTTATCTGGAGAATTCCATGGACAGAGGAGCCTGGCAGGCTACATACAGTCCACGGGGTCGCAAAGAGTTGGACATGATTGAGCAACTGAGCTTGCATGCACGCATCCACAGTGAGTAACTAGTAGCAAGAGAGTTGAGCCCAGCTCAGTCTCTTGGCATCCGCAGCTCACAGGCCACCAGGGAGCAAAGAAGAACAGACCACACAGCTGAGAGTCAGCTGCTGTGTGTCCCCACTGGGATCTGCTGACTCCCGTGTCTCTGAAGTGTGTTCTGCCTAAGGCGATTTTGTGTTAGTTCTTAGGCCAGCAGAAAAACCCAGCTCCGTTTCCTTCTGTTCAACTCAGTTCCATTTGAACTCCAGTTGGAAAATCCTTTACCAGTTGTCAGTGACTGTAATGCCCGTGGGACTAGATGGAAGGTGCGGTTTCTGACCTCAGGAAGCTCCAAGTAGCAGGGAGGCTACAATGAAGACAGTCCTGTTGTTTTCGTGTGCTCTCTGCCTGGATACAGGGCACAGGGGACACAGGAGAGCTGCCTGCCTGGGCTGGTGTGGGGGGCTGGGTGAACAGAGGACCAGGGAGGCTTCTCAGAGGGGGAGAAAAGCAAGAGGCAAGTGGGAGCTAGTCTAGTAGACGTCCCAGGAAGAGGAAAGAGCGCAGGGAGGCCGGAAGTGTGAGAGACCCCGGTGCGTTTGCAGAGCTGCTGCGGGTGGTGTTACCTGTGCGGGGAAAGTGCGGGCTTTTGGCAGAAGGACCAGGCAGGGAGAGGAGGGGAGGGCAGGGATGAGCTGGGAGAGGCAGGCGCCTGGAGAATCGGGAAGGACCTCTTGGCTTTCACAACGCCAGGTGATGAGCGGTGGTTTGTGATTTTGCAAGTCCTGGCCACGGTGAGAAGGAGGGATCAGAAGCTGGGAGGAAACCCAGGGCGATTGGGAAACTTCACCCTGAGGTGGTCAGAGCCGTATGGCAAGAAGGGACACACACAGAGACACACAAACACACTTTGCTGTGTCAGACAGATGGATGATGGACCAGGGAACCAAGCCAAGCTCTCTCCATACTCGTAGTTGGGAGCTGGCTGTTTCTAGACTCGTCCTCTAGGCTGGATCCTTGGAAGAGTTAATAGAACAACAACAAAAAAGGAAGAGAGCCACTGGTATAGGATGTGTGGAAAGATCTTGGGAGAGAAAGCAGCCCGGAAATCTCAGGCAGTGAGCAGAGGACGGGAAAACATGCAGAATAACGATGGATTGTAGCAGAAATGTGAACCCTTGTCAGAGATGATGTGTTTGACTCTTTAGGAGGGACTGAGCAGATGAGAGCAAGGCGGCTGCCTGCGGACAAGAAAAGGGGCAGGGGAATTTCCACAGTCCGCGTGTGAATCTTTGCAGTGTGTGTGTGGACGCAGGGTGAGTGTTGGAGGTGATACAGAGTCTAACCAGTGAAAAGAGTGGACCTCAACGTGTCAGTCACCTGTCATCGGTGGTGATGCAGGCAGAAGCTTGGCCACGTCACAGTAGGCTAGGATGTAGCATCTTTGATGGTGGTGTCCTGTGCTGCAAAGGTGTTGGAATTTATGATTGCGGGTGACATGTATTAAACTCAGAGAATGTGACAGGTAAGGGTTTAGGGGTGTGGTGTCAGGCCTTTAATCCTCATGGCAGCCCCAGGCAGTAGGTCTCATTATTAGCATCTGCATTTTACAGATGAAGAAACCAAGACACGGAGCTTAGTAACTCGCCCAAGGTCACACAAGTGAAGTGAAGGGCAGGGACCCCAGATAGTGGCTCCAGAGCCATTCCCAGCCATCCTGCTCTGCCTTCTCTGAGATGAGCTAGGTACGCCAGGTGGGCCAGGTAGAGAAGGGAGAAATGGATGTGGAGTGAGTCAGAGCTGGTCCCGGTCAGCACCACAACATCCTGAGTGCATTTAGGGTACCAGAGTCACAGGAAAAACCACAGAGAGAAAACCCAAACCAGGAAATCCCAAAGGAACACAAATGAGCTAGTGTGCAGCCTTGCTGGAGGCAGGGAGGCTGAGCCCGGGGTGAGGACGGGTGGGCGGGGGACACAAAGAGGAGAGCGAGGGTCAGCACCCCAGGGCCACTGCCCTGTGCTCTCCCCAAAGCCCCGTCTCCGGGATTCTTGGCCCTGATGGCCAGAGCCTGACTGTGCAGGGTCACTTCAGCCCCAGCCCAGGAAAGCCAGGGCAGAAGTGGTCACAAAGCCTCAGGCCAGCAGACCCCTCCTGAGGTCACCTGCTCCATCCTCCTCCCGCCCCAAGCCTGAGTTCTCCCGTGCTGGTCCCCTGGTCATGATCATTTCTTTTCCTTCTCCGAGAGCTTACTGCTTCTTATTTTGCATTTTCATGGTTCTCCCTCCTCTCTCTCCCCTTTCCCCTTCCCCTCCCCCCTCATCACACACACACACACACACACACACACACGCACGCACGCACACGCTGGCTCACTTTCTCTCTCTCGATTTAGAGAGAGCCAGAGCCAGCCTGCTCCATCCTCTCCCCCTCAGGAGTGCTAACACACAGTCCATCTGCTGTGGGTCTGCTTATTACGTGAGGTTTTGCCTTATGGAGGAGAGGAAGTCTAGGTTTCCTCTATTTTTTCCCTCCTCTCTTTAAACACGGGAAAGTGGAGCTGTCTCCCCTAATAAGCTACATTCATAAAATCTTGACCGAGAACAGGAAACCCTGTGGACATTTCTCCCTGAAGGATTAGGGCAGCACCTTTGCAGACGGGCCCCTTAGTTTTTGATGACTGCACCCAGCAATATGTGCCGAAAGTGTAAGTGTTGGTTTTTCAATTGTGTCCAACTCTTTGCAACCCCATGGTCTGCAGCCCACCAGGCTCCTCTGCCCGTGTGAATTCCCAGGCAAGAATAGTGGAGTGGGTAGCCATTTTCTACTCCAGGGGAATCTTCCCAACCCGGGTCTCCTACACTGCAGGCAGATTCTTTACCATCTGAGCCAACAGGGAAGCTCAGCTTAGTCACTGGCCCAGCCAGTCTCTGTGGACGTCAGTGTTCCTTTCCTGGATTATTCTGCACATGTTGGATTGTAGAAATCTTGGCAGTAAGAAGATCAAGTATATAGAAGTGTCAGCCTATGACCTTGGGACTCTAGTTTGAGTAGGACAGAGGTCCAGGACTGGAACCCCAGACTTTCAGATCAGAGTGGCCTGGGGTCAGGTGGGGAGGTAGAAACCTTGAGATTACATGGAAGGGGAGGCTCTCCTAAGGATCCATCCTGCACTGATGGCCCCGGAGTGAAATCCCAGGGTGGGGGCTTCTCTGTAGAAGCTGCTCTCCCACCTTGACTGTCCAGGATGAGTCAGTGCAGTTCAGATTCCCTCTTATTGTCCCTAGAGGCGATCTCATCTCACCTAGTAGCCTCCAGCTCCTGGAGGAGTCGCCTCCCACAGGTTCCATGGGCATGCATTCTCCATTACCACTAACACTTGCCCACTGCTCCCCGAGTCTGGCTTTTCTGGGCTACAAGCCCTCTTCCTGGGGTCTGACATCGGGCTGGCCTGGGCTTCTCTGCACCCCATCCAATTTGCCTCACGTAGACCAGAGATGACAGGGGTTCTGTTTTATCGCAATTTTTGTGGCCACACAGCCTGTGGGCTCTTAGTTCCCTGACCAAGGATGGAGCCAGCGCCCCTTGCCGTGGAAGGGTGAAGTCTTTCCCTAGAGTGGAGCAGCCCTCTTAGGGGGCGTTTGAATATGAGTGGAAGATTTGGGATTGTCATTGCGACTTTTAGTGCCAGGAGCCAGGATGTTAAACATTCAGCTATATTTTACCCAATCTGCACTGTGAAAAACCGTTCCATCCCAGATGCTGAGAAACCGAGCTCGGAAGCCATAAAACCGCAGAGACAGAGAGAGCGAGAGAGATGGAAGTCCCCTCAGAGGCCAGGATCCCAGCACCCTCCTTTTACAGAGGAGAAAGCCTCGGCCTAGAAAAAGAACGTGGTTTGTTTCAGGTCGTGCCAAGAGCTGGTGGCAGAGCTGGGACCAGAGCCCAGCCCCCGGGTTCCCGGCCCGGCGAGCCTTCTGCGGCGTCGGTGCTGCAGAGGGAGGAGAGGGCGGCGACCGGGGAGGCACCTCGCCGAGCGTGGAGCACAGGGCCCAGGCTAGCGGGACCACTCGGGCGGCTGCTGTGCGTGGCATCCTGGGGTTCGGCCACCCTGTGCCCCCCACCCAGGCTCACTGCTCCCCCCACCGGCTGGTTTGGGCTGTGGCTTTGTTCACAGTTTCCTCCTCCTTCCAGGAAACATCCCCCACCCCAACCCCTTCTTACCGCTGCCCAAATACCCCCTACATTTAGGAGCTACGTTAGTGAGCTCAATGAAACGTAGCAGCTTCCCATGGGACGGAGGTGGGGCTCCCGCCGCGCCTGCCCTGCTGCGGCACACACGCAGAAGCACGCAGAGATGCTCTGGTGGGTGGACGGCAGGAGGCCGAGGTTTATTCTTAGCTCTGTTGCTATGGCATGCCGGGCAGGACACCGAGGCTCCTCGTTCTTTTTGGCCCAGCCAGCCCTTGGTGTCCTGGCGTTCTGCCTCCTGCCCCTGCCTCTGGCATCACCGGTCCTGTCTCTTCAAAGCAATGTGCCGGGAGCCGGAGGGATGGGGAGGGACCCTGGGGTGTCTACATGTATCAGTGTTCAGGCAGGAAACAAAGAGCGCGTTCAAGGGAAGTCATTCAAAAAACGTCAATAGAAGAAACACTTTCTATAGGGGCGTTCAGGTTAAGGGCTCCCAGCGGTCTCAGGGCCCCTCCATCTCCCCCTGTCATCTCTCTGATCCCTTCAGAGGGGAATCTCGGGGTGTGGGGGTGTCCTCCCTGTCCGCCTCTGGGGCTCCCCTCCGTGCTTTGGCACCTGCATCTGTTGGGCTCACTTGTTTCTTTGAACTGGTAAATCTAGAGAGGAAGACCCGTCTGCCCCAGTCTCCTTACAGCCGGTATTATAAGTCAGCTCTGCCAAGATCACAGGCCCTCGCGGCTGAGAGGGGAAGAAGAAACTTTGACAAGGTCCTGGCCCCGGGCGTCTCCTTGGGAAGGATGCAGGCCCGGAGTCAGTACCACTCAACCACACTGACAAGGTTCCCATGGGAAAGAGGACTTCTGTTACCTGAAGAAGAGACGCAGGCAAAGCATTCTGTGAAGACCAAATGGACAGCCGCAGGAGCCCACTTCACTGTGGGCTGTGGGTGTGGGGAGGAGGGGGGGATGGGGTGTCGGGGGATGGAGCACAAGAGGGCAGGGTCCCAGCAAGGACAGCCCCCCCAAGAGCACTGGGGAGCCCCTTGCAGGATTTTAAACAGAAGAGAGATTTAATCTGATGCTTATTTTTGAGGCTGAGTTTTTGAATCTGAAAAGCAAAACTACTCTCCACTAAAAAAGAAAAAAAATCTTAAAAAATCCTATGGTGGTTGTGGTGGTGGTTTAGTCACGTAGTCGTGTCTGACTCTTTGCGACCCCATGAACTGTAGCCCGCCAGGATCCTCTGTCCATGGGATTCTCCAGGCAAGAACACTGGAGTGGGTTGCCATTTCCTTCTCCAAGAGATCTTCCCAACCCAAGGATCGAACTTGGATTACCTGCATTGCAGGCAGATTCTTTACCAGCTGAGCCATCAGGGCAGCACTCCTCCCCCCAAAATCCTTTCATACTCCTTAAGGTAAAAAGGGAATGCATTTGGGATTATCTGCTATTTAAGTCCCCCCAGCCTGCTTCCATCCAGCGTCAGGCGGCATCCTTGGAAGATCGCATTAGGAGTCTTCCTCGAAGGTGGGGCCTCGCTGTTTTAAGTTTGGGGTGGGAGGGTCAGGGCTAATGTACCCGATGGCCGGGCCAGGCTCCTGTCCCGCCGTCTCTGTGGAGCCAGGAGCGTTCACAAGCTGATCCTGGCTGGGATGCTGACAGACAGCCTCCCAGAGCTGCCGCCCCCCAGGCCCCCACCGTGGGCTGTGAGTCACCCCAGGGCCCGTCATGCTCAGAGCGGGCACTAAGCCACACGCTCTGCCCGCCTTGGCGGGCATCTGACACTGCCTAACAGCATTGTCACTCTTTGCTTGTCAAGACCCACCTGTCTCGGTACAAAATAGAGACTGACAGTCGGGTGGGGGTGGAGGTTTATCAGTGTGGAGGAAGAGAGGCGTTTTGCTGAGAGCTGGAGAGCAGGGGCAGAGGGTTCTAGAAATGATGGGGAAGGATCGGTAGAGGCTTGGACTCTGGAATTGGGCTGCTGGGTGCTGCTCCAGATGCTGGCCCTTATTGACCTGGGGGACCACAGGCAGGCTGCTTTCACTTTCTTATATTGAAATAAGAGATGAGCACCTGCCTCCTAGGACCGCAGGTAGGACGAGAGGATGACCATGCAGCACTCAGCACGGGGCCTGGTCAGGAAGGATTAAAAGCTGTGATCAGGATCACGTTTTTCTGGACTCTGATTGGACGGGTCCCTGTTTGTGATTGCATGGCTCTCACCATGTTCTTCCATGTAATTTTCCTCTGATGCTGGACCATAAGCGTGTGGTTGGTTAGGGGGTCAAGCCTGGATAGAGAAGGGAGAAGGTTTCACAGTGACCTTGGTCTCTAAAGTCACAGTCCTCCCAGCCTTCTCAGAACCTTGAAAATTCCCTGCCTGTCTGGAAGGAGTAGGGCTTGTTACAGAGCTGGAGGGGATGTATGGTTGATTCAGGTTACAGAAATACTTGACGTGCAAATATTTTCACAGGTTCTTTATTTACAAACTCAGGCTACAGATATGAAATCTCGGCTTTTTAATATGTCATCTCTCCTGGGGTTATATGCCTTGAAAACGAATGGCTTATTGTCTAAGAGTGAGTTTTCAGGATGATATATATATATATTTTTTTAATTATAGTGTTGTGATTTTAGGGAGATTATAAATGATCTTTGGGCTTCCCTGATGGCTCAGATGGTAAAAAATCTACCTGCTAATGAAGGAGACCTGGGTTTGATCCCTGGGTTGGGAAGATCCTCTGGAGAAGAGAATGGCTACCCACTCCAGTATTCTTGCCTGGAGAATCCCATGGACAGAGGAGCCTGGCAGGCTCCAGTCCATGGGGTCGCAAAGAGTCAGGCATGACTGAATGACTACCATGTTCTTTCCTAGTCTGGACCAATTGAGAAGTAGAACCTCACATTTGGACAGGTGGAGTCAACTATTAGCGTTGTTTAGCCTCAAAGCAAGACTGCAGGGAAGGTGTGACCTATGGCCATGGTGGACCCTCTGCTGTCTCACCCTGAGCCACACTTGCCCATGAGGTTCCAGCCTGGGTCATCCAGCCTCTGCCCCACGATCAAGGTCAAGTCTCTGGCCATTGGAGGAGGGCGGTGAAAGGGGAGAGGCAGCCGCACGCTGGTCTAGAGCCAAACCAGCCCCCCTCCCGGGGTTTCGACCTCAGGAAGCAGCATAGCTGAGCCCCTGGATACTCAAGCTAAAAAGCTTTGAGTCTCCCTGACTGCCTTTTCCCCATCTCACATCTAATTTCTTGTTCACATGCAATGTTGTTTTCATTATATAAAATATTTTAACATTTTATCATATAGATCTCTGTCCCTTATACAGTAATTTCATCATCTCCTAAATCAACTTCTGGAACTATATAGCATGTTACAATCTTCTTTTCATATTTTTCAGTCCCACCTCACATATAATTGGACAAGAAGTTACAGTGGCTAAATGTTTGCTCAGTTATGTCCAACTCTTTGTGACTCCCTGGACTTTGCAAGTCCCCGCCAGTCTCCTCTGGAATTCTGCAGGCAGGAATACTGGAGTAGTTTGCCATTTCCTCCTCCAGGGGATCTTCCTGGCCCAGGGATGGAACCTGAGTCTGATGTAATAATAACAGAAATAAAATGTACAATACATGTAATACCCTTGAATCATCCTGAAACTATCACCCCCTGCCCTTGGTCCACGGAAAAGTTGTCTTCCACAAAAACAGTCCCTGGTGCCAAAAAGGTTGAGGACTGCTGTATAAAGCATGCACTGGGAGGGTCGTGTTGCCAAATGGCTAGAACACATTCCTCCTTCACCCCACCCCTGACAATGGCAGTGAGGGTATCTCCTCCTTTTCCCATTATTTCTCCTCCACTTCAGGAGAAGCTAACATGTAAATATATATGGTTACTCATTCCTTTTGAGAGAACAAAAGCCCATTCTTCACACTGCAGAAGCAGCCTTGGCTTCATAGCATTTCCTGAAGAAGAGGCCATATATGCCTAGTATTTAAAAGACCTGAATTTCAGTTGTGGCTCTTGGTTAAAACTCTATCAACCACTTACTCTCGCTGAGCCTGAGTCATCCATCCAGAGTTAGGGAACTATTAAGAAACCTTGCCTGAAGCGTGGTAAAGATGGAATGAAATAATGTGTACAAAACCATCCTACTTGGCACACAGCACATGCGTGCTAAATAGCTTTAGTCACGTCTGACTCTCTGCGACCCTGTAGACTGTAGCCCTCCAGGCTCTTCTATCCATGAGATTCTCCAGGCAAGAATACTGGAGTGGGTTGCCATGCCTTTCTCCAGGGAATCTTCCCAACACAGTGATCGAACCCCCGTCACTTACGCCTCCTGCATTAGCAAGCGAGTTCTTTACCACTAGCCTCATCTGGGAAGTCCACTTGGCCCACAGTAAAAGCATGCAGTTTCATTAATAATAGTAATAATAATAGTAAAAGTAATTCTCATAATGATAATAAGCTACAATAAAAGACCTCAAAGCCATTTTACTTTGTGGTTATGGCATATGTGGTTAGTTCCATTTGAGAGCCTGAAAAATCATGACTTCTGGCCACAAGTCGGTGATGACTCTCGGAACGAGCAATGGGATCCTAGATAGAAACTGTTTCCACTTACAGCTCTGTGTGCCCCCATCCTGCTGTCCTGGGCTCATTCACGTGGTCAGAGTGTTGAGGAAAGGCCTGTGGATCCATCCCTGGTCGGGGGAGGTGGAGGACTTGGCTGCTCTCTAATCTGTAATCTGAGAAGAACTCTCATGAGCTGGTAGCGAATCAGGAAGGAATTGATTTCTCTAGCGAGATATATGGTGTCTAGAATCAATATGGAACTAAGCAAGGTGGTGTGTCCTCTCCTGCTAAGGGCTCGAGTCTGTCCTGGGTTGAGCCGACTTATCAAGACTGTTATCAGCCCTTGTGACCTATGACCCTGCTGCCTCCTGCTGCCATGGGCACCAGAGGGCACATCTCCATCACCTTGCCATGGCAAGGGCTCCCTTTCCAGCTAGTCAGTGCCTTTCTGTGTAAATAGCCTGGAAGGAAAAGGAAATTCACGGACCTAAATTTTCTAAGATAAGATTGTACTGGATCTCTTACCCTCCCTCCAGCAAAAAGAAGATGAAGAAGAAAAAAAGAGTCCCCTCTCAATTGTCCCAGTGAAAGATGATTCTGAAAAATACTATTTCACATCTCATGAATGCTGTTCTTTATAGAATTAAAAAAAAGAACTTCAAAGATATAGCAAGAATGGAATGCCCATAAAATTATCCCTATTGAGTTTTTAAAATCTATTTAAAGCAACTTATTGATTACTAACTGCTTTTATTTATTTTTTAATTGACTTTTACAACAATTCGATAATGAACAAGGTGGTGGTGTTGTTCAGTTGCTCTGTCATGTCTGAGTCTTTGCCACCCCATGGACTGCAGCACGCCAGGCTTCCCTGTCCTTTACTATCTCCCAGAGCTTGCTCAAACTCATGTCCATTGAGTCAGTGATGCCATCCAACTATCTCATCCTCTGTCGTCCCCTTCTCCTCCCACCTTCAATCTTTCCCAGCATCAGGGTCTTTTCCAGTGAGTTGGCTCTTCTAATCAGGTGGCCAAAGTATTGGAGCTTCAGCTTCAGCATCAGTCCTTCCAATGAACACCCAGGACTGATCTCCTTTAGAATGGACTGGTTGGATCTCCTTGCAGTCCAAGGGACTCTCAAGAGTCTTCTCCAACACCACAGTTCAAAAGCATCAATTCTTCAGCACTCTTTATGCTCCATTTCTCACATCCACACGTGACTACTGGAAAAACCATAGCTTTGACCTTTGTCAGCAACTGTTACCAGGGCAATTTCGCATTTTACAAAATCTATTACAATTTTGGACGAGTAGACTGAAACTCCATGTGCCGAGGGATTTGGCCAAAAACTTACATTTGTAAATAGAGAAAAATGTGGACCCAAACCTTGCCCTTTGACACCTCCCTCCGCCCCAGCTGGTGTGCTCTCCAGCTGACTATGTAACATGCTGCATAGTGTTAAACTGTAAGGATGTGCACCTTACAAGGCCATAGCCTTGTAAGGTCATAGCTAAGGTAAGCTCAAGGTCATAGCCAAGTTCCTGGTCTAGGGCTCCTTCCATCATGACACCACTCAGCAGCCATGTTAAATTTCCTTGCAGCCTTTTTCTAAAGAGTCAACTGGTCTTTATACTGGGTCCCAGGTTAGGGATTCATTTCCTTTATCTCAGAGGCGAAAAGTACCTATAGAATTCTACCACCTTGTCTGTCTGTGGTTTGACCTTCTGCAACCTTCAGAGGAGTGCCTATGGATGGAAAACAGTTCTTCTGGTTTTCTGTAACTGACTCTTCCATTTAGTGACCCTGGAATACCAAGCCAATCCAAGCTACAGGTTATATCCGCACTCCCTGGTGGGCTCTTATGAGAACTGTGCCTGTTGAATTCCTTGTGAAACTCATGGGGCTGTGAGGATGCTCTGAAGGAAGCTCCATAAGTGCCTCTTCTCCTGACATAAAAATCAGATTCCTTCTGTGCATCTTCCTAGAAATCCCTTTACAATCTCTTGCTCATTTCCTGTTGCTTCTTCAGACTCTGGGTGAGTGATCTCCTCAGATGCATCTTTAGATCAACACAGCCGCTGTGAGCTGTCTGGTCTAGAGCCTTAGTTCGTAAAACTCTAACATGCTCTGGACTTGCGAAGGGAGCTTGTTAAGAAGCATATCACAGGCACCGGCCCTCTTGACTCTGATCTGGGAGGTCTGGAGTTGAGACCAAGAGGCTGTGTGCATTTCGGATCAGTTCCCTTGGGGATTCTGGTTCAGCAAGAACTTGGAAACCACCTTGGGATCTGAGCAGGAATTTTACAGGACTGAAGAGAGAGGCACGGGTTCTGCCAAAGCAGAACTCAAAAATACGTGGATACGTGAGCATATTGTTCACTAGTGAGTGGATTGACACAAACATTATTAAAAACACCTTTTCTATTTTGCTGGGCACAGGGGAGATTAGTTTTGCATGCCTCTGAAAGACAGTGGGCAGAGGATTTTTCCTGAAGATCCACGGTCAAGAAAATCAAGATTTGGTCACTTAGTGTTCAAGTTCTGTGAAGAATGGTGTATCCCATGGTCTCAGTTCCATGAAATAGTAGGCAATGCAGCTTCACCCAAAACAGAGTCCCAAGATGCCTACAAACCAATGGCATCCCTAAAGAATTTGGTCACACACATTGGAAAGCTCACTAGCAATACTGTTATGGCGTTTCAGAAACAGGAGTGGCTTCCTTCAGCTGGGGAGTCTTGAAAAACTCAACAGAAATGGAAGCTCTAAGCTGAAGCTTCTGGAATGTGTCTAACTTGGAGGTGGGAACTGGAAGCATGCTCCAGGTGATGGTGTGTGATGGAGCAAAGCCTCTGTGTGAGAAAATAACTGTTCTAACGGTGGTTCATCAACTGGTGTGGGTAGCACTTCAGAGGGTAAGGAGAGGGGAAAATAGCCGATATAGAGAAGTTACATGTATATTATTTTATTTAACTCTCATGATGGCCGTAAGGGATGGTCTACTGGGAAGGTGATAATGTTCTCACAGTAAGGGAAGAAGTTCAAATAGTAAATTAAATAGCTGGAGATCGCACAGCTAGCACAAGCCATGTCTGGGATTTGAACCCAGCTCTACATGGTTGCTGAGCCTAAGGCCATGTTGCTGACTCACTTCCCTAATAAAATCGCCAGGGAGCCCTCAGTGTTGAGCTAGGGGGTTGGTGTTCAACCTCTGGACAGTGACCTGGCAGCCTTGCAAAGAAGGGTCTAGAGGGCAAGCTCCATCCCAAGAGTCTGTCATGCCCCCTGCACCTTGTGTCTCTTCTGGAGCTACTACCCTGCAGAAAACTACAGCTGTACCGTTTGGGCTGTCAGCTCCGGTTGGCTGTTTGTTGTAGACGAACTGAGTATGGTGGGGAAGCAGGTGGAGAGCTGTACAGATGCCTTCTTCAGCAGCAATTGTCTAATTAATATTGTCACCACATGGCCCAGTTGTCTCGTCAAGAGCAGGCAAGTGTCAGCCGTGCATGCTTGGGTATGTGTGTGTATAAAACTTGCTGAAAATCAGCAGCTTTTCCATGTGAACAAAGCCTACATCTCCAGCTGACATCTTAATTCTAGGGCTCAGCAAACCCAGATCAGGGATAATGGCACTTCCTGTTCGTCAGTAGCAGACTGCGAGCCTCCTTGCCTCCTTGGCCATGCCGACATCTCTGGTTAACATATTTCATCAGGGATATTATTTTTTACCACTGCTTTGCTTAGGAGTTAGTGGTGAGGAACCGTTCTGCTAGTGGACTTGAGGGGACAGTTCCCAGACAGGGCAAACAGAACAGGGATGACTTACAAGTGACTCTTTGGTCCCCCAGTGGAAGTGGGAGTGGAAGTTTTAGTTGCGCAGCTGTGTCCGACTCTTTGTGACCCCATGGACCATAGCCCACCAGGATCCTCTGTCCATGGGATTCTCCAGGCAAGAATACTGGAGTGGGTGGCTATTCTCTTCTCCACGAGATCCTCCTGACCCAGGGATCAAACCCAGGTCTGCTGCATTGCAGGCAGATTCTTTACCATCTGAGCAACCAGGGAAGATCCCCTAGTAAAATGTATCATTAAAAAATATATTTATTTATTCAGTTGCTTTGAGTCTTAGTTGCATCATGAGGGATCTTTCTTTGGGGTGCGGAGTGGGCTTCCTTGCTCCTTGGCATGTGGGATCTTAGTTCCCTGACCAAGGATCAAACCCATGTCCCCTTTATTGCAAGGTAAAGTTTAACCACTGGGACTACCAGGGAAGTCCCAATAAAATTATCTTTACTTTGTAAATAAGACACCAATTTGTAAAGGAATTTATTTTAATACTTTCCAAGTTTACAAAGTATTTCCCCAGATCATTTAATCCTTGCAAGAGTCCGAGGAGGTCTCTATAACCATCTCGATTTTGTGGATGAAGAAACTAGGACTCAGGACATTAAAATCTAGACCAAAAGTTAAATAAGTATTAGTGGGTGTGGGTTCGACCACTAGACCCCACCTGGTACAAGCTTGTTCAACCATTTGCTTATTTGTTTATGCTTCCACTCATTCATTCATTCATTCAACATTTGCTGAATGCTTACTGTGTTCCAAGAGTGGAGTCAGGTTGTGGAAATCCAAAGATAATAATGTTAAAACACTTTGAGCTTCTTGAATAAAGGGCTAATAAAAGAAAGGCAAGTCAATTTTTGGTTCATCCTTTGGAACTCTAACTGGTGTTATTTCCTCTCATATTTTGATATAACTAAATCATAATAGGAATCCATGAGTCTTTCAGCCTGTTCTCCAGTTCCTAAAGATATTTTACTCTCATTTATTCATCTGCACATTTTGGGATGTTCTATTACCAGCCTGGGGTCAATAACTGCCTCTGTTCAATATAAATTACTTTCTGAATGCATGCATTTCCTTTCTCTTTGGTTCCTAAAATGAAATTTTTAAGTGTATCTGTGCATTGAATCAGATCATTTTCCCACCTGAGTTATCGCCATAGTGGATATCCCTCACTTCCTTTATTTCCTCTAGCTTTCTTGGAAAAGAAGATGTAAGCCTAAATGGGCATCACCTCAACTTTACTATACAGTGCCTTGATTATAGGAATGTCTCCATGTCCTGTCTTCCTTACTAGACAGTAAGCTCTACTTGGAAGGAGAGCTATGACAAACCTAGACAGCATTAAAAAGCAGAGACATTACTTTGCTGACAAATGTCTGTATAGTCAGAGCCATGGTTTTTTTGCAGCCTTGAGCCACATGTGACCACTGGGCACTTAACATGTAGTTTGTCTGAACCAAGATGTGTGGGAAGTATCAAATATACATGCATTTCACAGATGTAATACCAAAACATAAAATATCATAATAAATTTATACTATCGCTTGTTGTTCAGTTGCTCAGTCATGAGCGAGCAGCCATGGACTGGAGCACTCTGGAATTCCCTCTCCTTCACTGTCTGGCAGAATTTGCTAAAACTCATGTCCATCGAGTCAGTGATACTATCCAACCATCTCATCTTATGCCACCCTCTTCTCCTTTTGCCTTCAGTCTTTCCCAGCATCAGGGTCTTTTCCAATGAATTGGCTCTTCACATCAGGTGGCTAAAGTATTGGAGCTTCAGCTTCAGCACCAGTCCTTCCAATGAATATTCAGGGTTGATTTCCTTTAGGATTGACTAGTTTGATCTCCCTGCTGCCCAAGGAAGTCTCAATAGTCTTCTCCAGCACCGCAATGCGAAAGCATCCACTCTTCACTGCTCAGTCTTCCATATGGTCCACCTCTCAGATCCATACATAACGTGACTACATGTCAAAGTGATTGCAGTTTGGGTAGACTGGGTTCACTAAAGGCTTCAGTTCAGTTCAGTCGCTCAGTCGTGTCCGACTCTTTGCGACCCCATGAATCGCAGCATGCCAGGCCTCCCTGTTCATCACCAACTCCTGGAGATCACCCAGACTCACATCCATCGAGTCAGTGATGCCATCCAGCCATCTCATCCTCGGTCGTCCCCTTCTCCTCCTGCCCCCAATCCCTCCCAACATCAGACTCTTCTCCAATGAGTCAACTCTTCGCATGAGGTGGCCAAAGTACTGGAGTTTCAGCTTTAGCATCATTCCTTCCAAAGAAATCCCAGGGTTGATCTCCTTCAGAATGGACTGGTTGGATCTCCTTGCAGTCCAAGGGACTCTCA
>SJYT01061319.1:111965-161540 GCA_006410635.1 Cephalophus harveyi | reverse complement strand
GGAGGCCTGGCATGCTGCGATTCATGGGGTCGCAAAGAGTCGGACACGACTGAGCGACTGAACTGAACTGAACTTACTGTGTTTGAGGTTTCCTTTCCCCAGGCTTCAAGTTTGAATTCTTTCTTCCTTTTGGTTTCTGCCCACTATGGTTGGTGCAGTGGTTTGTGTAAGCTTTGTATAGGGTGAGATTTGCGCCAAGTTTTTTTGTTTGTTTGTATTTCCTCTTGTCGGACACGACTGAGCGACTGAACTGAACTGAACTTACTGTGTTTGAGGTTTCCTTTCCCCAGGCTTCAAGTTTGAATTCTTTCTTCCTTTTGGTTTCTGCCCACTATGGTTGGTGCAGTGGTTTGTGTAAGCTTTGTATAGGGTGAGATTTGCGCCAAGTTTTTTTGTTTGTTTGTATTTCCTCTGAAGGGGAAGGCTGAGGTGGTAATCCTGTCTGCTGATGACTGGGTTTGTATTTTTGTTTGTTGTTTGGATGAGGTGTCCTTCATAGGGTACTACTGGTGGTTGGGTGATGCTGGGTCTTGTATTTAAGTGGTTTCCTTTGAAGGAGTTCTCACTATTTGATACTCCAGAGGGTTAGTTTTCTGGTAGTCTAGGGTCTTGGAATCAGTGCTCCCACTCCAAAGGCTCAGGGCTTGATCTCTAGTCAGGATCAAAGATTCCACAAGTGGCTTGTTATGGCATTAAGTGAGATTAAAACAAATACCCCAAAACAAGAAACCAAAGATGAACCCCAGATAAATGGCAGTTACAAAATCAGGCAAATAATAAAATAATGGAATATACACATATACATATACACCCATAAGCAAAGTCAAAACAGTCCAAGAAAAATAAAGGTCAATAAATTGACCAAGCAAACAAAGGAAAACAAAAATTATATCTAATGGTTAAGAACTAACCTAGCTAAAGCACAAACTAGAAAACAAAACTAAAACAAGGTGCCAAGTGGGGAATAAAGCAATGAAAATAAAACTAACAAATATGTTGAGAGGAAAGGAAAGAAAGAATAGATATGCAAAATTAAATAGAGGTAGATTAAGGAGATTTATGGGCTTCCCTGGTAACTCAGAGGTTAAAGCATCTGTCTGCAATGTGGGAGACCTGGGTTCAATCCCTGGGTTGGGAAGATCCCCTGGAGAAGGAAATGTCAACCCACTCCAGTATTCTTGCCTGGAGAATCCTGGTGGGCTACAGTCCACAGGGTCACAAAGAGTCAGACATGACTGAGTGACTTCACTTTCACTTTCACTTTCAAGGAGATTTATATACATTAAAGCTTAACTTCAATGTGAAAAGAACAGTAGGAAAAGCAAACAAAGAATAAATGTAGGAAAATAATAATAGGTTTAAAAAAACTAAGATTAAAAAAGGAGAAAAGGAAAAAAGGGAAGAGAAAAGGGGCAGAAAAAGAAAAAAGAAGAGAGAAAAAAAAGAAAAACTCCACAGAACTGCAAAAGCCCAATGTAGAAGCAGAGGTTTATAACAAGGAAAATCGTGATTGAAAAAAAAAGTCAAAAGCTTAATTAGATTTCATGATGCCAATAAAATCAACTACAACAGGATGGGTTGAGGGGAAAGGACAGAAAAGGAGACAAAGGAAAAAGAAAAAAATCCAAAAGAAAGTACCGAACAAGTTAAAACATAAGAATAATAAATGTTTTTCTTGAGTCGCTGCTGTTAAGATCCTTTCCCTCACTGGGAGTCACAGCCCACCTCACCTCCCTAGGATACCCTCCAACACTGTGCTGGTCTCTGGACCTGCTGTAGGGGCAGCTCAGATTCTAATCTGGTTTTGTTCCTGTGTGTTCTTGCCTCCAGTGTCCACAGCTGTCAGAACTAGTGTGTTTTCTTTTGTGAGAGCTCTCAATGTCCTTTTATACATTCCATAGACACACAGTCTGCCTAGTTGTTCATGTGAATTTAATCTGCAACTTGTACAGCTAGTGGGAAGGTTTTGAGTCTTCTTCCTTAGGCACCCTGCCCCTGAGTTTCAATTGTGGTTTTATTTCCACCTCTCTGGGTCGTCCACTGGGGTTTGCTTCTGAGGCTGCCCTGGAGGACTTGGGTCTGTCCGAGAGGGCCAGTTGCAGAGGTGGTACAGCTGCTTGGGTTGCAGGGGTTCTGACAGAACCAGGTAGTCAGGGGAGTTGGCAGCTAGGGCAGCAGGAAATATAGTTTTCTAGAAGAGTGCAACCAGTAATGGCCAAAATGCTCCAGTATTCTTGCCTGGAGAGTCCTGCTGATAGAGAAGCCTGGCAGGCCACGGTGCACAGGGTCGCAAAGAGTTGGATATAACCAAAGCGACCCCGTGTGCATAGCAGCAAGACTTTTTTGTTGCTTATGGCAGCTCTGCCCAAGTGAGGGTTTAGCATGAAGGTGGTGCAGCTGCTTGGTTTGCAGGGACTTGGCAGTGCCAAGTGTGCAGGTTCACAAACTGCCTTCGCTGCAGGAGTTATGGCCCTATCAGAGTCTTTTTTCAAGCCTCTGGTAGCTGGCGATCAGAAGCCTTCTTTGGCTAGTCTTTCTCTGTAGCTCCACCCATTCAGACACTTAGAGGGCTCCCTTGCCTGGGGTCCTTCTCTGTAGTTCAGTGCGTCAGGTACATAGAGGCTAGGCTCCTACTCTGTAGATCGGTGAGTCAGGCCCTTAAACAGTCACCCTGGGTGGCGTCCTACTCTAGTTCGGGTGCGTCAGGGGCTTGGTGGCTTCTCTCTATTGTTCCTCTGCCGATGCTGGCTGTGGGAGAGAGGATGTGATGATGGCTCCACCCCCTCCACGTGACTCGGTAGCATCGCCTTGCTTCCGTGGCTGCCTGGCTGCCTGGCTTTCCTTCACAGGCGTTTCCCACCACGATCTCCTCCCTCACATCCCCTCAGTCCATCTGTCTGCAGTCAACAGCATTCCTTGCCCTAGGATCGCTCCACAATCCCTAAATTCCAGCTCTCAGCCGCTGCACCTTCTAGGGGACCTGCATCCTTGGGCAGGATGCATATGGCTGCGGCAAGGACTGTCTGATTCTCATTGCATTTAGGCTGCCACAGATCAGCTGGTTCACTCTCATAAATGTTTCTCCTCTGACTCAGATAGTTGCCCTAGTGTGTGGATTGGACCCCTGCTTCAGTTCCCCCACCCACTGCTGGCAGGTCCAGTCCTACTAACATTCCTGTTTTTTCTCCTAGTTCCTTCATCCTACTGAGTTTTTGTGTGGTTCTGTATATCTTTTCTGGTGGTCTGGTACTCCTGTCTGCTCTCAGCTGGTGTTCTGCACACACTTCTGTGTCTGAAGGTGTATTCCTGATGTATCCGTGGAGAGAGATGTACTCCACGTCCACCTACTCCTCTGCTATCTTGTTCTCTCTTTCTAATTGCATTCTTATAATCAAAGACAATCCTTGAAATTCAAAAAATTCTATGACTTTTCATACTTAAATATTAATAAAAAGTTTCACACTGTTAGGCTTGTTTTTGATAGGTTATAAGATTAACATCATTAATGTAAGATCATTTTAATCAGGGGTTAGCAAACCATGGCCCTCAAGTCAAATCCAGTCAGTCACCTGTTTGTATAAATAAAATTTTATTGGAACACAGATACGTTCAGTTATTTGTATATTGTCTACAGCTGCTTTCACAGTGTACCACCAGTGTTGATTATTTCAGCAGAGACAGTGTGTCCTGCAAAGCCTAGAATGTTGGCTAGCTGACTCTTCACAGAAAAGGGTGGTAACCCCTGATTTCAGTAATTAGCATTAACCTTCATTATTTTCTTTGTTCAGATACAGATTGAGAGGCACTTGAACACTTGTAGAAGTGTTAAATCATACTTTTAATTTGCTGAGGAGGTAACTACTTGAATCTAGTAAAGTGAGCGGTTTTCTTATAATATGAATATAATCACACCAATGAATCTAATCTGCAAACAAAGTTGTTCTCTTTTTTTTTTAACCAGTTAGATATATAGATAGAAGACAGAATAGGATAGATAGAAGGTTAAATAAGGGGTTAAGTTTTCTTTCTATACTTTCTTTCTGATTGAATTTAATCCTTCCAAAGCATTTTTTTCTCTTTTTATTGAGGACCAACTCTGACTTTAACTGTGTATGGAAGTGTTTGGAGCCCTAAGCTTTACTAGAGACTCTGCAGTATAACCCATCCTTGATCCTTAGGACTATAGAGTATAGTCTGGATAGCCAGAGGCCAGGTGGCCGGGGAACCACCTGGTCAAGGAACCTTTTCCCAAAACAAGTTTGAGAATTCCTGCAACTTGATTTCCTACCTCCCCTCCCTGTTTTCCTTTCTTGTTTTGTTTATATATTTATTAAGAATATATCCTGTTTTATATTTAACATCTGGGTAATATTTTATCTCAGTAGTATTATGTCATTTGTTGTTTTTCTCGTTAATTCTTTAATCTTTGCAACCATGTTTTTTTGTTTTTTTTTTTTTTTTTTTTTTTTTTTTTTTCGGTTTTCCTCTTTGTTTTTTCTTCTGTTTTGTATTAGAGCTGGTATTTTAGTTTTTAAATGAAAATTCTGAATCGTATAATGGCTTTCCCTTGTATATACACACTTATTTGCCTCCCTAGGCGAACTTTGACTTAATGCCTTTTAGAAAGGGAAATTGTTTGTAGTTTTCCTTGTGATATAGAAAATGAATAGTCTATAAGATTTCTAAAATTTAAATAGGAATAGTACAAACTATAGTTATAGTTATAATACATTGTAACAGAATTTCTTTTTAACCTTTACCTTGGTCAAGATTTTTACTGGCTGCGTAACCTTTCTCATTTGCCTCTGGATCTTTCTTACAGTGTCTCTGGGGTATAAGGATTCAGATCATTTGTTGTATGAGTAAAGGCTAAAGAACTAGAGAAGAGAAAACCTTGAAACCTTGAGGCTGATCATATTTGTGTTTTAACTTGAGAATTATATAATTGTAAATGGAATTAGGCTTTCCATTTATTTGCAAAGTCTCATGAGTCTGGTCCATTATTTTGAGCAATGTTTAACAGTATTTTTGAGGAGTTTTTTTTTTTTAATTATATTTAAATTTATGTATGATTTTAAATTTAATTTATTGCACAGTTTATTGTCTGCTATTGTCTACTCTGTCTGCTAGTGAATATACTGTACTTTAATATAAGCTAGAACAAAGCTATAAAAAACATCCGTTTTTGGAAAGTTTCACTTGTTCTGCAGCAGGGCCTTTCCTGGCCACTTGTCATTGTAGGAAATCCCCTTCTTGGCACTTAGGTTAATAGACTATCTGTGTGCTGCCACAGTGCAGTGTAACACAAGAAATACCGATTTCCAATCTAGCCTTTTATTGGAAGACTGTGAAGAAGCTTTTCTGAAAAACCCCGAAGGCAAACCACGATTAATTTATCATCGTTTGGAGGATGGGAAAGTCAGTTCTAACTCTGTCCAGCAACTGATTGATCAAGTTTCTAACCTGAACAAGACCAGCAAAGCCAAGGTAAAATTCATAGGTTGTTTTTAAGAACATGCTTGGGAGAGCAGTGTGCTGGGACAAAAGCAATGAGGTGGGAGTGAGCCTGGCATGTTTGAGGAAAGAAAGGAAGCTTCTGTGGCTGGAGCAGCGTGAGTGAGGGGACGTGAGGAGGAGAGGTCACAGGGGGCCAATCCTGAAAAACCTTGGTTTTTCTTACTTAGAGAGACGTGGGGAGCCACTGAAGGACTTTAACCAAAGAGGAAGAAATGCTGTTGTGACAAGACTGTCTTGGGTTGCTGTGTTGAGAAGTGACTGTGTTTTGAAGGGAGGGTAGTGGATGGGTCAGAGCTGGAGAGCTCCTGCTATTATCCAGACGAGAGTTGCTGGTGGCTCAGACCAAAGGATGTGATGAGAAGTGATAGGATTCTGGATAAATTTTGACAGACTCAATAGATTTACTAAGAGATTAGTTGTGGACTATGAGAGAACGAGACACGAATAGTGATATATACCTAAAAAGTGTATGATAAGTGAGTGGACAAATCAGAATCATTACTGTGCATTTTTCTCAAGCACACAGTCCTTCTATCTATTATTGGCCAAGGATCAGTGTAAGGAAGAGCCTTTTCCTGGTAACCCTTTCTGAGGGCTTTGGGAAAAGCCAAAAACTGATGAGTAGGAGAAGGATTTGATCATCCCTAGATGCAAAGCAGAATGTATTTTGGAATAGAGATTACAGGCTTTGCATTACTGCATGCTGAGATAACTTGGTAAATGTTTATAGTTAATGATAAGAATGCAATTAAACCACTCTAGGGTTTTCACAAAGTCCCTGTTTCTGTATGTCCAGCCAGAAAATAAGATCAAATGTGAATACAAACATTTTTCTTGAGCTCAGCATAATACAGTGAAGAGTCTAAGAAAAAAAGAGTACATTTTTATTATAGTTAATCTCCAGAGCCATTTCATCCTATTTTAATTTATTTTAGTACCAGCCTACATTTCTAGATGCTACAGGGAAGTTACTTATTCTCTAGATACTGCTTTTAAAAATTAGTATACCACAGGTTGAATTTTTTTATATAGGAGTCACACACTCTCTACTATGATTATAAATTTAAATGTAGGCTAAACTTCTTTGCTTTGTTTGTAGATTTGTAGTTTTGCTGGCATAAAGATGGATTTTGAATGTTATGTATATTGAATGGTACAAAAATACATAAGATGAATTAGCTGTTTAATTCATGTGTGTGTGACTGTGTGTTTAAGAAAAAAAAAAAAAAAAAAGCCATTCAGGACATCAAAAGAAGGGACATTCAGCAGAGTGATTAAAACAGTAAAGGCTGGTATTTGGCTTTGCCTAGTTTTGGAATGTTCATAACCCAAAAGGTGAAGTGATTAGCAAGGTATCTAGAAGTTTTTACCTGAAACAAAACGATGAGGATTCAGCCACTAGAGTTTTCCTAAAAAAAAAGACTATTCCTTTCACCTGGGGCCAAGCCCCCCAGCCAAACAGGGAAGGAGCTGAGAGTGGCAGTTGTGGGGGTACCTTGTCCTCTGCACCTCCACCTGCTCCCCAGGTAAAGGCCCCCTCAGCCTTGGCACATGGCCCCCTACCCCCACCACTCCTCTAGATCATTCTGTAAATAACCCACAGATTTGCTGAGCACCTAGGCCCCAGATCCACAGAGGAAAGCAGAGGAAGCCCCATTAGCTCCCACTAAAGAAAGGCTGGTTCCCCCTGACCACAACCAGGGACCCCAACCCTTCCACGTTTCCTCAGGTTATCCTGATTACCCTTCCAAAACACATAGGCAGAAAGCAAGTAATATTCAGAGAGGGCTTCTATATGAGCCTACGTGTTGAGGTTGCAGGACAAGAAGAAACAAAAATTATTTCCCCCAAGGCTGTGAGATAAAAAGGGTCAAGCCGAACTTAGGAATACTTTCCACAGTCTCTGCTCCACGTGATAAAATCCGCTTCTGTTTGCAGGCAGAGATGGAGGCTCCATGGCCTCGCAGCACACCCAGGGGTGTAGACGCTGCTACCAGGCCCCAGCACATACCATCCCACCTATCCAGGTCCTTAGTCGGTTCCTGCTCTCTCGTGTCACAATGGTCAGCTGTGTGCATCAGTCCAGACAAGGTGGACTTTCAGTGGTAATACCAGGTCCTGGACAGAGTTTTGGCTCACCAATACCAGTCACTTTTCCAGATGGACACATGAACCAAAAAAAAAAAAGCATACTTTTTGTTTTATGTGCAACATTGTTCACACAAAATCCCTTGCGTGACCTTAGACAAGGTATTTAACTTGCCTCAGTTTCCATTTCTGGAAAATGGAGAGAATAACAGTGTCTTCCTTATAGGGTTGTGAGGCTAAGTGAGCTATACACATAGAGCACTTAGAACAGTTCCTGACACATAAGCCTGTAAAAATGTTCAGTACCACCTCCTCCTCCTGTTAGTATTGCCTTTTCTTATTGTTAAACTTCTTTTTTTCCCCCCGTGCAGATCATTGATCACTTGGGAGATCCTGCAGAAGGAGTCTATAAAACCTATATTTATGTAGAAAAGATTATTAAACAGGTAAATATGCATTCCCTGTAAGATTTCATCTCAAATATCTTGACTGATTTCAATAAAATTGAGTTTTCCAGAGAAAATCACTTATTTGCTTTTTGAAAACAATACCTGGGTTGTGTGCCCTTGTTTCTGCAAGAGTCCATCCTGTAGTATTGTTGTGACATTCCCAGTACCGTGTATCTGTATCTCTGAGCTCACAAACAATTTGATTCTTTAAACCCATCAGGTATAAAATGGATTACAAAAGTGGTAGGTAAAAAGCAAGTATTTGAGGGATAATGTTCATCCTGTTCAGTAGAGTTTCCTCAGGTTCTGTGTGCACCTTGAGTTTTTGTAAATAGAAAAATTCAGGATGGATTTTACTATCCTCCTAACCATAGAGAGGAGTGAAAACATACCTCTGTGTGTCTGAGGTCATGGATCACAGAGACATCTCAAACTAAAAGTTTCTATGGTATCTCAGTATTATCTTGAAACTTTATATGAGTTAAATATTTTGCTCGATATTTACCTGTCTTTGTTTTTAATATTAAAAATCATTTAAAATTATGTATCAGCAAAAATGCTAATAATGATAATAAAAAGTATTCCCTATCTTCAAGTAAAATGGGCACAAGATGTTTAGCCTGTGTTTACTCTTACCTGCTGACCTCTCCCTCAGGTACTGGGAACCCTATTTGAGAAGTAAGGGTTTAGATTACCTTTTAAAAATTAACTCATGTTAAAGTATGGAGATATGTTATTAGAGAAAAAGAGTGAGCCCTGAAATAAGATGACTTAAACAGAATAAATGGTAATAAATGAAAATGGACATACTCACCAACTTTACCACTTGTAGGACAATATATTTTCAGTGATGAATATAAAGAGTAGATATCACAGCAGAGATATTTAACATCAAAAAACTCTATCTTAGTAATTAAATTCTTATAAAAATGTAAAGCAGCATATATCTTAGACATTAGCACAGTCTTTAAAATTGTTCACTAGCCAAATACAACCCTATTGTGTAATATTTTTCAGAAACCAGATCCCCTCTAACTTTAATGAAAGAGAGAGGTCTTTGTTTTTATTATTTTAATATTTCTTTGTGTTGTTCTGTTAGTCACTCAGTTGTGTCCAACTCTTTGCGATCCCATGTACTGTAACCCACCAGCTTCCTCTGTCGATGGATTTCTCCAGGCATGGATACTGGGATGGGTTGCCATTCCCTTCTTCAGGAGGTCTTCCTGATCCAGAGATTGAACCTGGGTCTCCTGCATTGCAGGCAGATTCTTTACTGTGAGCCACCAGGGAAGCCCTAATATTTCTTTACTTTTATTTTTAAACTATTGCTTAATTTTATAGTTATAAATTGATCCCTGGAGGTACCATAAAAGGCCATAGGTTTGAAGTTGCCCTCCAAGGTAGATGAGGGCCACCTTAGGCCTGTGTGCTGACTATACTGTACAAGGTCTTCACTTCCTTCATTCACTTTTGTGTGCTTGCTCTTGGTGTTCAGGACATCCTGGGCTTTGAAAACACAGACCTGGACACCAAGGATTTGGGCAGTGAAGATTCTATTCCAGAAGAAGATGATTTTGGTGACGTTCTGTGGGACATACATGATGAACAAGAGCAAATGGAAGCTTTTCAGCAAGCTTCAAATTCAGCCCATGAGTTGGGATTCGAGAAAGTAAGCATTTGGTTTACAGTTCCAACAAAAATCAGTTGCACTTAAAAGCTGTAACATAATTGTGGTTTAATCTAATTATAGTCAAGGTGAAGGACTGTGTTAGTAACTTCCTCATGGCTTAATTATCCATGTTGAGACATGTGCTTAGGTTTGTATCATGTGAAAAAAAGTGAGATTCACATATACTTATGAACATCAAACATGTTTAGTTAGATGGTGCTTGTGTGCAAAGTCACTTCAGTCATGTCTGACTGTTTGTGACCCTATTTGCTGTAGCCCACCAGGCTCCTCTGTTCATGGGATTCTTCAGGCAAGAATACTGGAGTGGGTTGCCATGCCTTCCTCCAGGGGATCTTCCCAACCCAGGGATTGAACCCAGGTCTCTTATGTCTCCTGCATTGGCAGATGGGTTCTTTACCACTAGTGCCACCTGGGAAGCCCTCATTACAGATTAGGATTTATCAACTATATGTTTATTATGCTACCATCTGCAATTCTCTAAGATAATATACCTAGGAAACCTGGTAAAAATAGTAAGGCTATCTATTCTTCCAGTTCCTAGAGGAATCAAAATATCAAACATCCAGAAAACAAAGCAGAGTAGTTAATGCAGTAGGCAGATCTGTCCTTCAGCATCTTTAAATATCTAAGCAAATAAACAGGACTAGAAGTGTACAAAGAATCTATCTTCAAGTTTAAAAAGCACTTCATATTTAAAAATAAAAGAATATCTTAAAGAATATTACAGTAACTGTCACTAACAGCTATGTTTTTATAGAACTTTTAATGGCTTTTATAATTTAGACTGTCAGTTTTATGTCTTGGTTCCACTGTTTCCTCACTATGGCTTTTGATCAAGCCTCTTAGCTCTAAGCTTTGACTTCTTGTGTATAAAATGAGGATGACTAATAGAACCTACCTCGCATGGTTGTTGGGGGGACTAAACCAGATCTTGCACATAAAGCACTTGACACAGTGCCATCACATGGTAATGTTAAATTGTTATTTCATAAGGAAGGCAAGATATCACTATTTTGTAATTGAAGAAACTAAGGTTCAGATTATAGTTTGCCTATGAGCCTACAGAGTGTAGATTGCAGATGTAAGATTTTAACCTAGGTCTTCTGGCTATAAATCCTATGCTTTCTTCTGTGGCAAGGAGTCTTAATTTGGGAAACACAGGTCTATAAAAAGACTTTGTGTATGTGCTCAGTAGTATCTGACTCTTTGCTACCCTATCGACTGTAGCCTGCCAGGCTCCTCTGTCCCTGGGATTCTCCAAGCAAGAATACTGGAGTGGGTTGCCATTTCCCCCTCCAGGGGATCTTCCTGATCCACAGATTGAACCTAGGTCTCCTGAGTCTCCTGCATTGGCAGGCAGATTCTTTACCACTTTAAGCCACCTGGACTTTAGGTGGGGCCATGAACTAAATTGTTAGGTCATACAACCTAACAATTTACGAGGTTTATGAGGTCATAAATCAAATAAGCCCTTTGTTTCTTGAGAAGCATCATTTCTATCAGAAATATTTGAATTCCTGGGAAAGATGATACGACAAACAGAAAAACTGATTGAAAAACTATACTAAGTAATTATTTATTATAAGTGCTAGAAATCTCTGCTACCCTAAAGCTCACACAAACTACTTATTACATGTTCTTTTGATTCCTCATCAGTTATCATTTACACCACTGGTACACTTAAACATCCTAACCCCCAAGATGACTTTGGAAACTCCTTTATAACAACTGAGATATTGCAGTTTTCTGAGCAAGTTCCTTTTCAGCTCTGAACCAAGTTTTCCTATCTGGGAAGGCCTCGGAAATAAGAGTTCTTGGGCTTTGCATAGAATTCACTCAATTTCAAAAAGATCTTAGGTGGCCTGTCATAACTTGATTCTCTGTAGCGAGTTCAGTGACTCCAAGGCTTCAGATAAGGCCTTCTCATTGTTTCTCAGGAATCCCTGGAATCTGAGATGGTCTTCAGAACAGGTATTCTTCTGACCAGGAGATATAGGATGCCTGCTGATGATTCCCTCAAGGTCTTCTGTGGTTCTTTCCAAGGTTCAGGAGCTCAGGGTAATACAGTAGCCTCCCCGCAACATTCTGCAGAACATCTGAATGGTGCAAAGCCCCATAGTGATCTGAAAGGCTGCCCCTCATCCATTAATTTACATTAATACTGTAGCAGAAGAAATTGGGGCCCATTCTTAGTTTACTCCTTTGGACATATTTAACCACTCATAAAAATAAGCAATTATGAGGGTACTACTGATTAAAAGTAGATTTCATTTTTTCTTGCAGCTTTTCTCCACTGATTTCAGAGGATAATTGGAAATTGACTCTATTTAGTATTTGAAGAGGCATGTTCTTCCTCAATATTTACAATTTAAATTTATTTTTATTTCTAGTACTACCAGCGCCTTAATGATCTTGTGGCAGCACCAGCACCAATTCCACCCCTTCTTGTATCTGGAGGACCAGGCTCTGGGAAGTCCCTTCTTTTATCAAAGTGGTATGATGCAGTGCAATTAAACAGTTGTTGTCATCATTTGAACTACTGAACTCATTCAACAAAGTGAATTATTGCATGTCTACCTTTCTGCAGGGCCTGTATTGAATATTAAAAAAGCAAAAAGAGTAAACTAACAGACTCATGCCCTGAGAAATATACAACTTGAATGTTAGAGAGAAGATACAGAATGAGAAAGGAATAGGATTTGTGATTGTGTACATATATTATGTTGTTGTTTAGTCTTTAAGTCTGACCCTTTTGCAACCTCATGGATTGTAGCCTGTCAGGCTCCTCTGTCCATGGGATTTCCCAGGCGAGAATAGTGGAATGGGTTGTCATTCCCTTCTCCAGGGGATCTTCCCAACTCGGATCGAACTTGCATCTCTTGAATCTCCTGCACTGGCTGGCTGGTTCTTTACCACTGAGCCACCAGGGAAGCCCACATAAATTATATAGGTCAGAGCTAAGGGAGTGGTCAATATCAATATCAATATCATTAACCTCAGGTATGCAGATCACACCACCCTTATGGCAGAAAGCTAAGAGGAACTAAAGAGCCTCTTGATGAAAGTGAAAGAGGGAGTGAAAAATCTGGCTTAAAACTCAACATTCAGAAAACTAAGATCATGGCATCTGGTCTCATCACTTCATGGAAAATAGATGGAGAAACAGTGGAAACAGTGACAGACTTTATTTTCTTGGCCTCTAAAATCACTGCAGATGATGACTGCAGCCACAAAATTAAAAGATGCTTGCTCCTTGGAAGAAAAGCTATGACCAACCTAGACAGCATATTAAAAAGCAGAGACATTACTTTGTCGACAAAGGTCTGTCTAGTCAAAGCTATGGTTTTTCCAGTAGTCATGTATGTATGTGAGATTTGGACCATAAAGAAAGCTGAGCACCGAAAAATTGATGCTTTTGAACTGTGGTGTTGGAGAAGACTCTTGAGAGTCTCTTGGACAGCAAGGAGATCAAACCAGTCAATCCTAAAGGAAATCAATCCTGAATATTCATTGTGAGGACTGATACTGAAGCTGAAGCTCCAATACTTTGGCCACCTGATTCGAAGAACTGACTCATTGGAAAAGACCCTGATGCTGGGAAAATTTGAAGGCAGGAGAAGGGGATGACAAAGAATAAGATGGATGGCATCAACAACTCAATGGACATGAACTTGAGCAAGCTCTGAGAGTTGGTGATTGACAGGGAAGCCTGACGTGCTGCAGTCCGTGGGGTCACAGAGTTGGACTGAGCAGTTGAACTGAACTGAAGGGAGTGGTCAGTGTGACAGGAAATTAAGTGAATTATAGAGGCATGTACCTTTATTTTCAGTTACTGGGCTCATCTTTAAGGATTAATTGGGATTTTAAATATTTGAAATAAGACAGACTATTTAGAGTGAAATAAATCATAAAGAATATAAAAATAAAGGATAATCTTTATTATGAATATAAAACTAGATCTTCAAATTATGGACTAAGTTTCCTTTAAGCTAATAAACTCTTATTTTAGTTCATCATGTTATTTAAAAACAAGAGGTAAGACCATTTTCTTTCATTCATAGTTATTATTTACATTGAGGAGTTACCATATGTTATTTCCTTTTTATTGCCCTTTTATTCAAAGTACTTACCATAGAAACTTCTTTCTTCCTAGGTTAATGTACATTTTACTAATACTTTAACCTCAAATGTATAGTATTTTGATTACCATTAGTCACATCAATTTGTAAGTAAAACGAAGCTATAATTTTATTAGAGCTATAGGTTTATTTAAAAGAATCTAAAAGTGGAGTAAAAATGGAAATTTCCCACATTAATTCAAAATTAACTGATCATGTAATTACTAACAGGTAGCAATTGATGCTTAATACATTGTGAATTCTTTTTTGTTGACAGTAAAGGAGGTTTATCATTCTTACAGAAGGTCTCTTTCTTTCAGGATCCAATTACAACAGAAGAATTCCCCTAACACACTAATTCTTTCTCATTTTGTGGGGAGGCCCATGTCAACCAGCTCAGAGGCTTCCTTGATTATTAAACGGCTGACTCTAAAGGTAGAATATACCATTTTTGGAGTTAGTTACTACAATTTTTATTTAGATTCAGAAGTTTTCTGGCCTGAGGACCTGATGATAAACTAATTTTCAGTATTACCCATTTGTTTTGGTTTTGCATAAGGTTAAAAATATATTTAATGCTATTGGGTCCTTCTGTTGACAGTTTTGGTTTAAAATGCAGAGATAGAAATATTTCTCACCAGCTGTGTGATAAAGTGTAGCTACTCTAATTTGTGTGTGTTCTCACCTTGTAGTTGATGCAGCATTCTTGGTCGGTATCTGCTCTGACACTGGATCCTGCTAAGCTTTTGGAAGAATTTCCACGTTGGCTGGAAAAACTCTCTGCCCGTCATCAAGGCAGCATCATCATCATTATTGATTCTATAGATCAAATTCAGGTATGTTTTCACTTTGTAACCTGTTGATACACTCAGAAAGAGACAAAAATATCAGTAATGACAGATGTTTAAATCATGTTTGTGAGAAAAAAATGTTGATTTTGTTTATTTCTGCTTAATTTATAGAGAGGAATCATGTGGATAATACAGAAACATACACACATACATATATATATGCCAGTAGACACTAGTATCTTGTTGGGAAGGACCAACTATATTTTCACAATTAGCAAATATTGTTCATTTTGACATAGTTTTAGAGCTTTGACATTTCCTTACATGCCCAAAATTCGGATCAGTGATGGTAGTGTTTTGCCACTTGTTCTTCTAATATTCTGAGAGAAATAATCCCCAAATAAGATTTTACCCTTATGAGAAATATAATGAGAATTGCATTTTAATTGAAAAGCTTTTGAAATGTTTTAGATTAATAGATGGAATTTTGTTTTTATATTTTTAAGCAAGTTGAAAAACACATGAAATGGCTGATAGATCCACTGCCTGTGAATGTAAGAGTAATTGTTTCTGTGAATGTAGAAACATGCCCTCCAGCATGGAGGTAAGCTGCTAACATTAGTTATTTCTGATTACAAGAAATATTTTAAGTAGAAAGAAGGGTTTTTGATATGTGATTATTTCTCATATTTTTCATGTAAGTGGAAGTGAGGATAGGGAGAAGTGGACAAATTCAGGAAAAGGATGCAATCTATAGCATTTTGTGGGAAGTTAGATCTGAGATGTGAGGGAGAAGACTAGGATGGCCCCCAGGTTTCTGGCTTGAGAAATAAAGTAAATTGTGGTTCCATGAACTAAGATGGGAAACACAGAGGACAGGCAGGTTTGTGAAGGAAAGGTCATGAGTTTTGTTTTCAGACATGGTTTGTTTGAGTTGTCAATTATAGCTCCAATTGGTGATTTCTCTCTGGTAGGCAGTTAAATTTATGGGTGAGGAAAACAAGGGAAGAGCTGGACCAGGAAAAATAAGACTAGCCACCTGTGATCCTGAAATGCAAGTCCAATACTTAAAAAGGGATGCAGTGGTTGAGTTCTGTGAAGTGGTGTTTCTCAATCTATTTCTGTCTCCCTACCCCAGGAGCCTTTTTAGTAATGTTCTTCCTAATCACCTCCCTACCAAGAAATTTTAATATCACACATATACCATGTATAAATTCATGAACATAAACAGATATATGTGTATTTGTTGTTCAGCTGCTAAGTCATGTCTGACTCTTTGCAACCCCATGGACTGCAACACGCCAGGCTTCCCTGTTCTTCACTATCTCCTGGAGTTTGCTCAAACTCACACCCATTGAGTCAGTGATACCATCGAACCATCTCATCCTCTGTCTCCCCCTTCTCTTCTTGCCTTCAATCTTTTCCAGCATCAGGGTCTTTTCCAGTGAGTTGGCACTTTCCATCAGGTAGCCAAAGTATTGGAGCTTCAGCTTCAGTCCTTCCAATGAATATTCAGGGTTGATTTCCTTTGGGATTGACTGGTTTGATCTCCTTGCTGTCCAAGGACTCTCAAGAGTCTTCTCTGGCACCACAATTTGAAAGTATCAATTCTTTAGCACTCAGCTTTCTTGCAAAGAGTAAAAGTATACTCAGTGCAATTGGGTCCTTTTGGTCACAATTTTGGTTTAAAATGCAGAGATAGAAATATTTCTCACCAACTGTGAGAAACATGACTCATGCCCATACATGACTATTGGAAAAAGCGTAGCTTTGACTATATGGCCCTTTGCTGGCAAAGTGATGTTTCTGCTTTTTAATATGCGGTCTAGGTTTGTCATAGTTTTTCTTCCAAGGAGCAAGTGTAATTTTGCGGCTGCAGTCACTCACCACAGTGATTTTGGAGCCCAAGAAAATAAAACCTGTCACTGTTTCCACTTTTTCCCCAGCTGTTTGCCATGAAGTGATGGGCCCAGATGCTATGATCTTGGTTTTTTGAATGTTGAGTTTTAAGCCAGCTTTATCACTCTTTCTCCTTCCTCAAGATGTTCTTTAGTTCCTCTTTGCTTTCTGCATTAGGGTGGTGTCATCTGTATATCTGAGGTTATTGATATTTCTCCCAGAAATCTTGATTCCAGCTTGTGAGTTGTGCAGCCTGGCATTTTGCATGATGTACGCTTACTCCTTGGAAGAAAAGTTATGAACAACCTAGATAGTATATTCAAAAGTAGAGACATTACTTTGCCGACTAAGGTCCGTCTAGTCAAGGCTATGGTTTTTCCTGTGGTTGAAGAGTTGACACATTGGAAAAGACTCTGATGCTGGGAGGGATTGGGGGCGGGAGGAGAAGGGGACGACCGAGGATGAGATGGCTGGATGGCATCACGGACTCGATGGACGTGAGTCTGAGTGAACTCTGAGAGATGGTAATGAACAGGGAGGCCTGGCGTGCTGCGATTCATGGGGTTGCAAAGAGTCAGACATGACTGAGTGACTGAACTGAACTCTGCACATAAGTTAAATAAGCTGGGTGACAATATACAGACTTGATGTACTCCTTTACCAATTTTTAACCAATCTGTTGTCCCATGTTCAGTTCTAACTGTTGCTTCTTGACCTGCATACAGGTTTCTCAGGAGGCAGATAAGGTGGTCTGGTATTCCCATCTCTTTAAACATTTTCCACAGTTTGTTGTGATCCACACAGTCAATGGCTTTAGCCTAGTCAATGAAACAGAAATAGATGTTATTCTGGAACTCTCTTGCTTTTTCTATGAGCCAATGGATGTTGGATATTTGATCTCTGATTCCTCTGCCCTTTCTAAATCCAGCTTGAACATCTCGAAGTTCTTGGTCCCATACTGTTGAAGCCTAGCTTGAAGGATTTTGAGCATAATCTTGCTGGCATGTGAAATGAGCGTAATTGTACAATAGTTTGAACATTCTTTGGCATTGCCTTTCTTTGGGATTGGAGTGAAAACTGACATCTTTCAGTATTGTGGCCACTGCTGAGTTTTCCAAATTTGCTGGCATACTGAGTGTAGCACCTTAACAGCACCATCCTTTAGGATTTGAAATAGCTAAGCTGGAATTCCATCACCTTCACTAGCTTGCTGGGGAGGGGAAATCTTACACTTTTTATGTATAAAGCACAGATTTGTGGTTTATAAAAAGCATAATATTTCCCTTCTCCAACAAAGAATTTCAGCACTTCATTGAGAATGGATGTTATAGGGTATTAAATTTGACTGAATTACAAGTAATGTTTGGTCAAAGGCTATATCTGGCACTATTCTTTCATAGGTACCAGTACTGACGTTATTTTACTGATCGTATAGAACATAGAACTAGAAATGTTTTGCCAGTCTACTGTCAATATATACGCTTTTATCTTATAACAGTGTTTGTTGTGATTAATTGCTAAAAGTGATGACATGCATGTTATAACATGTATAAAGGCAATAATATTGCTTACTGTGTTTAACAGAGATTAATTTTATGAAGGTAGTATAAAAAATTAATTCTTATAGTGGACTTTGATTGTATTATTATGGGAAGCTTTGTTGTTTCATTAGAAAAGAATTTCATTTTTTCTTTTTCTTTAAATAAAAGGCTGTGGCCTACACTTCATCTTGACCCTTTAAATCCAAAAGATGCAAAATCTATTATAATTGCAGAATGCCACTCTGTAGACATTAAATTGAGTAAAGAGCAGGTAAGTATTTTTAATTTTGGTGCTCTCTTTTACTCTCTATAGCTTTCTTTATTTAAAAAAAAACTACCTTATATGAGACTTAAAATTCAATATAGGAACTCTATGTGGTTCCAAGAAAAATTGGAATTTAGTTATTACTTTGTTAAATGGATTTACTCTTAAACTAATAAGATATAGAACAAGCAATAAAAAAGACTTTGGTCTTAAGGCTTACTTTACTGTATTATATTAAGCAGTCTTTTAAAAGTGAAAAAGCATTTGTATGTTGACAGCACTTGTAGTTTACCACAGCATGGCAGTGATGCCGCTGATGAGGTGGCAAGAACTGTGTTATTTCTTCAGGGACATTTGCTGATGGCTCAGTTGTAAAGGCCACTTAATTCCAGGGTGGTTTTGTATTTTTGTTTTGTTTTGTTTTGTTTTTTTTGGTTAACTGGTACAGGAGAAGAAGCTAGAACGACACTGTCGTTCTGCTACAACCTGCAATGCTCTTTACGTCACTCTTTTCGGCAAAATGATTGCACGGTAAGTGGTAGTTATTTTATGTCACCTTCAGCAATTTTGTGTTTGCTGCAGAATGCTTCCTCACTGTGTGAAACAGAACTGATCATTATGGCAATCTCTGAGGCCACTAAGATTCTGGTGTTCTAACTGTGATGCTATGACTTGACTGTGATACTGCAACTTGACATCCCTGATAATGTGACGACTGAAAATTGCTGGCCCTTGAATATCAGAACTTGTTGGAAATATTTGTCTGGTTTTCATCACACTAACCTTTTCTCAACTTGGGGCTGCAAAAGAAGGCAATCTTTGTTCTAAATTGTCACCTTGAGGCCCGTAGTTTTGGGAAAGTGAGGAGACAAATGAGGCATAAGAAATGTTATTTCAGGTGTCTTTCAAGATCAGTAGATAGGTGTATTGGTAGGAATTTTTAATTGTCTCTGTTCCCACATCCTGATAAACATTTCATCTTACAGCAGAGACTTCTATTTTAGACATTCATTTGTAATGTGCCTTTATATAAGCAGTAGAGAATTTTACTACCTTTACTTCTTCAGGACAGTCTCACCTTACTTTGTCTGTTTGCAACCAGAGGTTAAAAAAAAAAAGACCAATACTTGTTTTGGTATTCTTCAGAGTAGGTTGTAATTCTAGCACAATTCATATTGGGGAAACTGAAACTAGTACTGTTGTCTCTCAAGTCCACATTCTCACCTGAAGCACCAAATTTGAAATGAAAAAAATCTTTCAAAACTTTGAATTGCCTGTGATATTTTCACTGACTCCTCCCCCTGTCCCCAGAGTTGTAGCAGTGAATCTGAGAACAACAGTGGCTTGCATGAGTACAATTCAAAAGTGTTAAGTCATGCATTTCGTATTTTTTGAAGTAATCTCTTTTAAGAGGGACTATGGACCATTTTTGTTTTATCACCATTCTTTACATATTAAAAAAAGAAACTACTGGTAAATATTATGTAATGTTTTAAAACAAACCCTATCTACTGTTTTCTTTAAGCTGATGTTTTCCAAATTCTGGTTCTGTTTGTTTAAATTTAGTTTGCATGGCTAACTAATAATACTTATTTGTAATTATTTTCTTGCTTCCTGTATGTAGGTGGCGTGCATCTAGATGTACCATGTCTTATTTTTATGTTGCATAGTGTTCAGTAATTACTTGATACGTAGTTAATTCCCAGCATATGTTTATTGCATTCAATTAAATGGTATACTAAAATAACTCTGATGATTCTAGCAGTCCCATAAAACTAACGTTTTCCTGGGCCATGTTTTATCGAATTCCTGTTGTCACCAGTTGAACAGTATAAAAAAAGATAAAGTAGAGCATTGTTTTTATTTACCCCCAATTATTCAGTTGTTGGCAGACTGTAAGAAATTAAATCTGTTCTCAATTCCAACAGTGCTGGGAGAGCAGGCAACTTAGATAAAATCCTTCTTCAGTGTTTCCAGTGTCAAGATACTGTTTCATTATACAGACTTGTTCTGCGATCTATCCAGGAGTCCATGGCAAACGATACAGATAAAGAACTAATGAAACAGGTAGAATGTAATAAACTTATAAAGGGAAGATTATTTTGCCATGTTTGGATTTGTGTGTGAATTGAAGTAAATGGTAAATCCCTGTAATGTAAAATATGTTTCAAGAATATACTATACCCACTGCCATAGCGTGCTGATGACCAGAAGTGATATCTCAGGGAATCTTCATTTTCCTGATTATCATGGAGATTTTTCATCTTTTCATGCTTCTTGGCTTATTCTTGTTTCATCTTCAGTGAATTGCTGGGTCAGGTCCTTTTCCCATTTTTTAACTGAGTTGACTTTTTCTTGTTGATCTGTTAGTTTTTAAAGGTTCTGCATATTGAATACAAATTCTTTGTTATAGAGTTTACAAATTAATGCCTTCCCTGTTCTTGTGTTTTAACCTTATGACATCGTTATACAAAGTTTTGTTTTAATAAAGTGAGATTTATCCACAGTTTATTTTCTGGTTTATGCCTGTTTATCTTATTTTTTTTAGATCCTTTGCTGTCATAAAAATGATTTGATATTTTTCCCTTCAAAATATTTTATAATTTTGTTCTTCATGTGTAAGTCCTTAATGCACATTACATATTTTTATTTATTGTGTGAGGAAGGAATCTACTTTTTTTTTTTTTTTTGCCATGCTGCACAGCTTGTAGGATCTTAGTTTCCTGACCAGGAATTGAACCTGGGATACTGCAGGGAATTCCCAGGAGCCTAATTCTTAATCTTTTAAAATATAGCTAGTTAATTGTTCATTTTACTTTATATATCTTTTCTACTGATTTGGAATGCCACCTCTCAGGTATCAAGCTCATATATAAACATGAGTCTGTTTCTAGGCTCTTCTGTTCCAATTTACTATTCCTTATCAATACCACTGTCTTATCTATTAGAACTTGAAAGTAAGCTTTGATATTTCATTGGACAAACCCCCTCTTAATATTTTTCATAATTGTCTTGGCTCATTTCCCATGGGTATCTTTAGAGTTGGCTCAGCAAGTGCCACGGAAATTCAGTATGCAATTTTAATTGGAATTGCACTGAATTTAGAGGTGAATTTGGGGGAAATTATCTTATATCTTCTCCTTCATGAAAAGCTAGATAGTTCTCCATTTATTTAGTCATCTTCTTGAATGATTTTCAAATAACATTTTATCTTCTTTCCCATAAAAGTTTTGAACATCTTTTGTTAAAATTTGTTTCTAATGACTCTGTAGTAGTTAAAATAACTTGTAAAACTTTTTTTTTGTTGCTGGTTATTCAACTTAGTTTTTGGAAATTCTTGTGTTTATTTCTCAGCTTAGGGGGGTTCCTGTAGGTTGGACTTTTCTTTCTACATCTAAGCCCACAAGCTTCCTTCCTTGTCTTCTTGTTCTGCTATTTATCTATCTAAATTTTCAGTTTACTATTTGGGATACTTGGGGGATTTCCCTTCCTTTTCTGAAGGTTCAATTATGATTTTAGAAATGTTTTGTTACTTGTTGTTATCTGATATTAAGAGGCATTTGTACTAAGAGGGTTGTCTTCTTCCACCATCTTCCCAGAATTGGAACTCTATCATTAGTTTTATTAATACATTTCCTGCAGTTTTAATTTCACTAAACTTTTTCTATATGTATATTATCTTTGGCATGCTACATTTTATATGTACACTGTCTTATTCTTGACTAGTGTCTTTTGGAAAGTGTGTTTTAAGAAATCTGTTTCTTGGTTTATTAAATCACTTGAATGATAAATTTGAATAAGTTAATAAGCTTAAAAGAATTATGGACATTTTAACGGCTATTAGTTAACAATAGAGGTTCTGTATAATCACTGTTAATTTATTTTATCTACCTAGATTCTCTGCCTTGTAAATATTAGTCACAATGGTGTGAATGAGTCAGAATTGATGGAACTCTATCCTGAGATGTCCTGGACTGTCTTGACCTCCCTTATTCACAGTTTACACAAAATGTGTTTGTTGACTTATGGTTGCGGTTTGCTTAAGTTTCAACATCTACAGGTAAATGTTATCTTAGTAAGGTTTTTTCACTTACTGAAATGTCTACGTATCATCGCATATGTATTATGCTATATAATACCATATTATTTCAAATATTTCAATTAAAAGACAAAGCTGAAATCTCATTTGGCATTACAGATATTTTTCCAGTAATTTTAGGTTAGATACAAAATTTGGCTAATATTCTTATGAAGTAAATACCTTTATGAAATGGCTATTACTTTCAAAAGTAGTTTTTTCTGAAAGAGAAAAATGTTTTTTCAATTTTATGTTTCATTGTATTGTTGGTGTATTATACATGTTTTAAGCACTTGGGTTCTGTCACTCTGCCTCAATTCACAGCCCAGCTCTTTACAGCTTAATGTAACCCTGGGCAAGTTCTCTGAGCCTTGGGCAGATGTTTTTAGCTTACCTCAGGGGTTGTGAAGATAATTAATTGAAATGGTGAATAATTAATTGGTCCTGGTGAAGTCCTAAACATGATTTCTAGCACCTAGTGAATAATGACTAATATAACTCTTTTTTTTTGTACCGCATAATTTGCATCTGTTAATCCCAAATTCCCAATCCTTCCCTCCCCAACTACCCCTTCCCCTTGGAAAACACAAATTTGTTTTCTATGTCTGTGATTCTGTTTCATAGATATGTTCATTTGTGTCATATTTTAGATTCCACATATAAGTGGTAATCACAGTTTCTTTCTTTCTGACTTTGCTTAGTATGAAAATCACTAGGTCCATCCATGCTGCATTTTAATTCTTTTATTTATGGCTGAATAAATATTCCATTGCATATATGTACCATGTATTTTTTATCCATTCTCCTATTGATGGACATTTAGGTTTTTTCCATGTCTTGGCTATTGTAAAGAGAACTACCATGAACACAGAAGTACATGTATCTTTTTGAATTACAGTTTTTTTCTGGATAAATGCCAAGAGTGGAATTGCCAGATCTTATGATTACTCTATTTGTAATTTTTTAAGAAACCTCCATGCTGTTTTCCATAGTGGCTGTACCAGCTTATATCCCTACCAGCACTATGGGAGGGTTCCCTTTTGTCTACACCCTCTCCAACATTTGTTATTTGTAGACTTTAATGATGGTCATTCTGACTGGTGTGAGATGGTACCTCACTGTAGTTTCGATTTACATTTCTCTAAAAATTATCAATAATGAGTATCTTGTCATATGCCTATTCACCATCTGTAGGTCTTTGGAGATATATCTACTTAGGTCTTCTGCTCATTTCTTGATTCGGTTGTTTGGTTTTTTGTTACTGAGTTGTATGAGCTGTTGGTATATTTTGGAAACTAAACCTCTGTTGATCACATCATTTGCAAATATATTCTCCCTTTGTTTGTTTGTTTATGATTTCCTTTGCTGTACAGAAGCTTATAAATTTGATTAAGCCCTGTTGGTTTAGTTTTGCTTTTATTTCTATGGGAGACTGACCTAAGAAAACATTGGTACAATTATGTCAGAGAATGTTTTGCCTGTGTTCTCTTCTATGAGTTTTATGGTGTCATGTCTTATATTTAAGTCTTTAAGTCATTTTGAGTATGTTTTTGTGTATGGCGAGAGATGTGTTCTAACTTCACTGATTTACATGCAGCTGTACAGCTTTGCTAGCACCACTTGCTGAAGAGACTGTCTTTTCTCCATTGTATTTTCTTGCTTCCTTTGTTGAAAATTAATTGACAGTAGGTGTGTGAGTTTTTCTTGGTTATTTCGTTCCATTGATCCATACGTCTGTTTTTGTGCCAATATCATGCTGTTTTGATTGCTATAGCTTTGTAGTATTGTCTGAAGTCTTAGGGGGTTATGCCTTCTGCTTTGTTCTTTTTCCTAAGGATTGCTTTGTCAATTCTGTGTCTTTTTATGGTTCCATATAAATTTTAGGATCATTTGTTCTAGTTTTGTGAAAAATGTCATGGGTAATTTGGTAAGGATCACGTTAAATCTATAGTTTGCTGTGGGCAGTATGTCCATTTTAACAATATTAATTCTTCCAATCCAAGAGCATGGGATATCTTCTATTTTTTTGAATCATATTGTTTCCTTTATTAATGTTTTATAGCTCTCAGCATATAAGTCTTTCACCTCCTTGGTAAGATTTACTCCTAAGTAAATTTTTTGCTATGACTTTAAAAGGAATACTTTTTTACATTCTCTAATATTTCATTGTTAGTGTAAAGGAATACAACTGATTTCTTTATGTTAATCTTATATCTTACTATCTTCCTGAAATCATTGATCTGTTCTAGTAGTTTTTGTGTGAAGTCTTTAAAGTTTTCTATATGCAGTATCATGTCATCTGCATATAATGACAATTTTAACTCTTCCCTACCAATTTGAATACCTTTTACTTTTATTTTGGTCTGATAGCTGTGGCTAGGACTTCAAATACTATGTTGAAGAGAAGTGGGGAGAGTGGGCATCTTTGTCTTCTTCCAGATTTTAGTGAGAAGGCTTTCATCTTTTCACCATTGAGTATTATACTGGCTGTGGGCCTGTAATAAATAGCTTTTATTATGCCGAGATATGTTCCCTTTGGATCTACTTTGGTAAGAATTTTTATCATAAATGGATGTTGAATTTTCTCAAATACTTTTTCTGCCTTTATTGAGATGATCATGTGTTGTCTTTTCTTTGTTGGTGTGGTATATCACATTAATTAATTTGCATATATTAAATCATCCTTATGACTCTGGGATGAATCCACCTTGGTTGTGGTGGTGTATGATCTTTATGTGTCATTGAATTCGGTTTGTTAATATGTTGTTAAGAATTTTTGCAACTATATTCATCAAAGATGGCCTATAATTTTCTTTTTCAGAAGTGTCTGTTGTGGTATCAAGGTGATGGTGGCTTCATAGAGTTTCTTTGGGAATGTACCTTTCTTAGCAACAAGGAAAGACTGGTATAAGTTCTTCCTTGTATGTTTGGTAGAATTTGCTTGTGAAGCCATCTGGCCTTGGACTTTTATTTGTAAGGAGTTTATAAATTACAGATTCTATTTTACTTCTAGTTATTGGTCTGTTCAAGTTATTTATTTCTTCTTGATTCAGTTTTGCTGGATTGTATATTTCTAGAAAGTTGTCCATTTCTTCTAAGTTGTTGAATTTGTTGACCTATAATTGTTCCTAGTATTCTCTTATGGCCCTCATACCAAAAAACGTTAAGTCCACACAGGCTACACAGGGATGCTCCAACATAAAAATGGTCCTCCAAGACCACAGTAGATAACTGTTTCTCCTAAACCCATAGAGTAAGAGAAATATAAGTAAAACGAAGCAGAGGAACCACTCCCAAATAAAAGATCAAGAGATTCCCCTGAAAGAACAAACAATGAGACAGACTTCTTCAATCTAATAGACACTGAAACAACAAGACAATGAAACTACTGACGGAATTAAAAAGGACTATTCATAGTAATGTAGGTTACTGTACAAAGAAACTAGAAACTAGAAGGAGGAGCCAAGAAAAATTAGAAAATTCACTTGCTGAAATGAAAGTTGAGCTAAAGGCAATGAATAGCAGAATAAATAATGCAAAAGAATGAATAAGTGATCTGGAAGACAGAATAATGGAAATCATCCTATCAGAATAGCAGACAGAAAACCAAATGAATTTAAAAAAAAAAGCAATATAAGAGATCTATGGGATACTATAAAAGCATGTCAGTCTATATGTAATAGGGATCCCTGAAGGAGAAGAAAGAGAGAAGGGGGATTGAAAATATATTTGAAGAAATTATGCCTGAAAATTTCCCAGACCTAAAGAAAGAAACATATCCTCCTGTGTACAAGAGTCACAGAGGGTCCCAAACAAGATAAACCCAAACAGATCTATATCAATACATACTATAATAAAAAATGGCAAAAGTTAAACATAAAGAGGGCAAGAGAATAAGGAGGTGACAGAGAATGAGATGGTTGGATGGCATCACTGACTCAATGGACATGAGTTTGAACAAACTGGGAAATAGTGAGGGATGGGGAAGCCTGGATTGTTGCAGTTCATGTGGTCGCAGAGTCAGACATGACTTAGTAACTGAATAACAACAAAATATAAAGAGAAGATGCTAAAGGAAGCAAGAGAAAAACAAAGAGTTAATTATAAGGGAATCCCCATAAGGCTATCAGCTGATTTTTCTACAGAAACATTATAGGCCAGAATAGAATGACAAAATATATCTGTAACCTAGGATACTCTACCCTCCAAGATTATCATTTAGAACTTTTCAGATGGGCAAAAGCTTTAAAAAAACAGCAATACTAAACCCATCCTAAAGGGAATATTGAAGTCTTATCTAAATAAGAGAGAAGTAAGAATCAATAGGGAAGAGAAAACCACAATTGGAAAGTAAATCATTTAAATAAGCTGGTTTGTTAGTTAGTCACAGTCATGTCCACCTCTTCTGCAATCTCACTGACTGTAGCCCGCCAGGCTCCTCTGTCCATGGATTTCCCAGGCAAGAATACTGGAGTGGGTTGCCATTTCCTTCTCCAGGGGATCTTCCCAACCCAGGGATTGAACCTGCGTCTCATGCATTGGCAGGCAAATTTACCACTGAACCACTGGGTACACAGATATTTAAAAATTTCTGTGAAAGTGGTGATAACCACAACACACAGCAAAAGGACAAACATGAAGATATAAAAGAGGACATCAAGATCATAAAATGCGGGGGACGAGCATAAGAAAATGTAGATTTTTTTTCCCCTAGAATGTGTTTTAGCTGTATAATTACCAGTCTAAGGCAAGCAGATATAGGAAGGGGGTTAGCATACGTGAAACATAGAGTAACCACAAATCAAAAACATATAATAGATTTACAAAAACCAAAGAGAAGAGAAGAGAAGCATAATGCAAAAGAAAATCATCAAACCCCAAAAGGAAAAAGGAAGAGAAAGGAACAAAGAAGAAATATAAAATCATGGAAAAACATGATTTAAAATAATAATGCATACATTTCTATTAATAATTACTTTAAATGTCAATGGACTAGATGCTCAAATCAAAAGACACATAGTCACAGAAAGGATAAAAAAAAAGAGTATAGAATATGCTGCCTACAAGAGACTCATTTTAGGGCAAATGATACACATAGATTGAAAGTGAGAGGATGGAAAAAAACATTTCAAGCAAATGGAAATGACAAGAAAGCAGGGTTTACAATATTCATATCAGACAAAATAGACTTTAAGTCAAAGATTATAAAGAGAGATAAAGAAGGATACTATATTATGATAAAAGGATCAATACAAGGAGATGATAGTACACTCATCAACATATATTCAGTCAATATAGAAGCAACTAAATACATAAAACAAATACAGACATAAAGGGATAAATTGATGGGAACACAATAATAGTAGGAGACTTTAACACTTGATTCACATCAATGAACAGATCTTTGAGACAGAAAATCTGTAAAGCAACAGACAGCCAAAATGATACAATAGTTAGATTTAGTTGATATTTTCAAGACATTACATCAAAAATAGCAGAATGCACATTCTGTTCAAGTGCACCTGAAATATTCTCTAGGATTGAGCACATGTATTTGTGTGTGTTCGGTCCTGTCCAATTCTTTACAACCCCCTGGACTGTAGCCCACCAGACCCCTCTGTGCATGGAATTTTCCAGGCAAGAATACAGGGATGAGTTGCCATCCCCATCTCCAGGGTATCTTCCCTTGAACCCGCATCTTATAAGTCTCTTGCATTAGCAGGCAGGTTCTTTACCACTAATGCCACCTGGGAAGCCCTTCAATGCCATGGTTAATTTATATATGTAAACTAATGTAAATAAATTCTTTCATTTGAGTATGCTGTATTATATGTAGGTGTGGAATATTTGTAATTTCAGAGGCTTATCTTTCTCCTTTGTAGTATTAATACATCACTTAAATATAGTTTGCTGTTTTTACTACTTTTGCAGTCCACATTTCAGATTTTTAATGTATTCACTAAAAGTTTGAATTGTATTATATTTTGAGTTCTAACGGGAATTCTCATGTCAGTTGTCACATAAATATATACTGAATTTTTAAATATTTTAATGCTATTTCTATTCTACAACTATAAATTGAAATAATTATAAATTTCATTTTAAAAATTCATTGTTAGATGTACAGTGACTTACAGAAAATAGACTGTGATATTTTTTCTTTTTCTCCATAGGCTTGGGAAACAGTGAGACTAGAATACATGGAAGGCCCCACCATTATTGCTTCATATAGACAAAAGCTAACCAACTATTTTACCATGCAGCTAAGGTATTACAAACGTCCATTTTGCTGTTCTTAGCTTCTGCAACACACTATACCTCTGTGTCCTTATTTTTTTCTTTCTTAGAATAACTTAATGTATAAAGATTTACTTATTATTTTAAAGGTTAAGTTCTCTCCTGTTAATGCCAAAAGAACAAAATATAATTATGCAAGTCAGTCTTTTAATATTATGCTGAAGATTTAAGTGAAATCAATGCAGGATCATTTTATTATTTTTATTTTATTCTAGTTACATAATTTAAGTAGTTAAAAAATAAGTGTATGTCTATAAATACCTGGGTGTGTACAGTTGTGTCCATTGATTTTTTTTTTGATAATTCAATTTGTGTCCATTGATGGTTTTTTTAATAGTTCAATGCCTACTCTATAGGTATAGGAAAATACCTATAGAGTTTGATTAGTGGTCCTGAATATCACTTTATTTCCATAGTTAGGTTCATAAAGTTTCTGATTTTTACCTAATTTTCTCAGTATTATTCATCGAATCAAGGATAGGATATATATCAAATATATATCTCCTCCTTTAACATTTGCCAGTAGTCTTTTGAAGCAATCTCACTGTGGGACAGTACTATTGAATGTTGTCCCTTTTCTTCTAATAGTCAGGACCGAGTGACTTGGAGGAGTGCAGACGAACTACCTTGGCTTTTCCAGCAGCAGGGAAGTAAACAGAAGCTGCATGATTGTCTTCTTAACCTCTTTGTGTCTCAAAACCTCTATAAAAGGTAAAAAAGTTATTTATAGGATATCTTTCCCCAGAAAAACAGATTCAAACAGTTGTTCAGTGTAACAAGGGAAAATGGCATTCTTCCTTTAAAAATTAGTCCACTTTCAGTGGTAACCGTAATATAAAACAATATGGGAGAAATTTTAAACAGTTTGCAAATTGCCACGTCTACTTTTTCCAAGATGTAAACAAAAAAGATGCTGTGCTGTGTTTAGTCACTCAGTCATGTCCGACTCTTTGCAACCTCATGGACTGTAGCCCACCAGGCTCCTCTGTCCATGGGGGTTCCCAGGCAAAAATACTGAAGTGGGTTGCTGTGCCTTTCTCCAGGGGATCTTCCCAACCCAGGGATCAAACCAAAGGCTCCCACATTACAGGCAGATTCTTTACCATCCGTGCCACCAGGGAAGCCCAAACAAAAAAGATAGAGTATTGTTTTTATGGAATCAGAGCTGGAATGCTCTTGAGATAGCTTTGTATCTAAATCTTTCACTGAAGCAGGTTTCAATCCAGACCATCCAGAGAGGTGGTTCATGATGTCTACCTCTTAGGGCATCCAAGTATTTTAAAGTATGGCCTTCAAACTAGACTTTGGGCTCTTCATAGGATCTGACTGGTGTCAGAATTTAAAGAAAGGATTACCCTTTTTTTATAATAATCTTTTTTAAGTTTTTATTCTATCTTTTTGGCTGTACCATGTGGCATGTGGGATCTTATTTCTCTTACCAGAGGTCAAACCCACACCCCATGCAGTGGAAGCACCAAATCTTAACCACTGGCCCACCAGGGAAATCCTTTATGTCTCATTGTTTATCTCCTGGTATGTCTGAATTTGCCTCTTGCAGAATCACCTTTTTATGAGCCAACCTTCTGACCTCTAAGTCCCACCTCCGTCTCACCTAGAAATTTAGACACTTCTCATAACTTAGCTGCATAATTTTTGTTCCTTAATGATCTCTCTCAAATTTCTTTGTTGCAGCTCATAAATTATTTCTGATCTCCATCCAGTTTTTCATGATTTGAAATGAGATTCATCCTTTAGTTTAACAGCTCTCCATCCTACTTAATACCATCTACAGATGAATAAGCTTACTTTTATCATTCCATTCACTGATGAAAATATGAAGCAGGTATTCTGACAGCTTGCCTGTGCTTCATTTCTTCTGTTCCTATTTCCATCATTTAAAATAATTTTGGGGTGAACTCAGCAGTTGACTGCATATCATAAAAAGTCTAAACAGGATTCTGATAGGGTTCCATTGGTGAGTGACCATAATGGTATTCATGGTAACAGCCAACACTGTGGAGTACTTGCTACTTGCCATGATCTCCTTAAAGCAGCAGTTGAGGCAGGTGATGTCAGTGTGCTCCTTCTGTAGTCGAGAATGATGAGGTAGGAGAGAACACAGCTAGAGTGCTGTGGATTCAGATGGCAGGCCCAGTTTACACCTTTACCTCCCTACACTGGACTGGCCTCCTAATACACTGTCAGTAGCTTGATATGAATTTGTGGCATCTTCACTCAGTAGTGGGGTTTAACGTTTCTTTTTCATTATATCACTGTTATTTGTTGAAACAGAGGACATTTTGCTGAGTTGCTGAGTTATTGGCAGTTTGTTGGCAAAGACAAAATCGCAATGGCAGCAGAATACTTTGATTCATTGAAGCAGTATGAGAAAAACTGTGAAGGCGAAGAGAGCATGATTTGCTTAGCTGACCTTTATGAAACCCTGGGGCGATTTCTCAAGGATCTAGGCCTTCTCAGTCAGGTAACTTCAGCAGGGAGTTAGAGACTGTGTGGGTCTTCATGTTTACTCTTTTCTCCTTCGTAGGAATTGATGTAGCTTTCATTTGTTGTGCTAATCAGATGGCAAATCTTATAGGATTTCACTCACATTAATTGGTCTTTAACCTTTTTCTTCCCCAGGCTGTTGTGCCTTTGCAGAGGTCTCTGGAAATTCGAGAAACAGCTTTAGATCCAGATCACCCACAAGTAGCTCAGTCTCTCCACCAACTCGCAAGTGTGTATGTGCAGTGGAAGAAGTTTGGCAATGCAGAACAACTGTATAAACAGGCACTGGAAATCTCAGAAAATGCCTATGGTTCAGACCATCCACATATTGCTCGCGAACTTGAAGCGCTTGCAACTTTATACCAGAAACAAGATAAGTAAGATTTCAATTAGTAATTCTCTGGTTTTTTGACAGGGAATTAGAGTTCTTAATGTACTTATGTGGGAGGCATTGTTTTGTGGCTGTGTACTTTTCTTTATCCTGTACTTTCCTTATCCTACATTCTTTTGAATCCACCATATTCAAATATTATTCTTGGTCTGGGTCTTCATGGGGTAAACAAAATTAAACTGCAAGGCTCATCTCTGTTTCAAGGACAAGGTTCATCTCTGTGGAGGACAGAGCATGGACTTTGGAGTCATAGAGTGGGATGTGAAAATGAGCCCCTTTGCTGACTGGCTTTGTAACATTGAGTACTACTAATACAGAGGACAGCAAACCATCACCCACATGTCCAGTCCAGAAGGTCCCCTGTTTTGGACCTAAGGTTGTAGTGGAACACAGCCATAGTTTTTTTTTCATTTACATATTGTCTGTGGCTGCTTACATGCTTCAACAGTAGCTTTTTAGTTTCAACAGCAATCACATAACAAAAATGTTTACTATCTAGCAGTTTACAGAAGTTTGATCCCTAGTATAATACATCCTCTGAAAGGTATCTCTTCTCTATCTGAAATCATTTCTTTTGCTCAATCATAAGTGACACATATTGGAATTTTTTCTTTTAACTTCTAAAAATATTGCTTCACACAGATTTTGTGTGAATTTCACATTTCTATGTGACCAAAATTAGCTGACATAGCAAACTAAAAGTTTTGAATTTTCATTTAATTAGATTGCATTTGAGAGATTGCCTTTTAAACTCAAAATGAGTTTAATCAGCTGAAAAATAGTTAAATGTCAGCTAGTTGGAAGACTTGTTCTTTTAGTTGCTAAGTCATGTCTGAGTCTTTTGTGACCCCATGGACTATATCTTGCCAGGCTCCTCTATGCATGGGATTTCCCAGACAAGAATATTGGAGTGGGTTGCCATTTCCTTCTCCAGGGATCCACTTCCCTTCTCCTGACTCAGGGATCAAACCTGCATCTCATGCATAGGCAGACAGATTCTTTACCACTGAGTCCCATGGAAGCCCACTTGGAGGACTAGATTTATTAGATTTTGCTTTGTGAAAGTTTTTGTTTAAGATTTTTCATTCCATATGACTATCACTTCTAGAAATAATGTTGTATTTAATTAGCAAAAAAAAAGACTTTACATTGGTGCTTTATTTCACTGAAGTATGACACTTTGGACATGTTGCTTTCCTTTGACTTACTTTTTTTTTTTTAAGATATGAACAAGCTGAACATTTTAGGAAAAAATCGTTTAAAATTCGTCAGAAAGCGGCAAGGAGAAAAGGCAACTTGGTAATGAGAGATTTCTTTTGTGTTGTATTTTGAACAAAAAGGAAAAGAACATCTCCATATCATAATGTAGATGCATAAACCTCACATATTTAAAAACTTTTGACTTTAAAAATTGATTTCTAGGGAAGTACTTGGAGAAGGCAATGGCATCCCACTCCAGTACTCTTGCCTGGAAAATCCCATGGACAGAGGAGCCTGGTAGGCTCCAGTCCATGGGGTCATGAAGAGTCAGACACGACTGAGTGACCTCACTTTCACTTTTCACTTTCATGCATTGGAGAAGGAAATGGCAACCCACTCCAGTGTTCTTGCCTGGAGAATCCCAGGGATGGCGGAGCCTGGTGGGCTGCCATCTATGGAGTCACACAGAGTCAGACACGACTGAAGCAACTTAGCAGGAGCAGCAGCAGCAGGGAAGTACTAATTAATATTTTCTAGTTTAAAATACATGTTTAAATATTAGTATCACTGAGAAGTACAAATTTGTATATATTTGTATATGTTTAAAAAGTGGAACTATATATTTTGGTAATCATTTTACACTATATACATATGTCATATCATCATGTTGTACACTTTAAATTTACACAGTGTTATATGTCAATTATATCTCAATAAAGCTGGGGAATTTTTTTTAAGTAGAACTATATAATCCAAAGACTAGATTTTAGTGTGAAGCAACTATACTCCAATAAAAATTAACAAAAATGATAAAGGCTAGATTTTAGAAGATGAACTTAAAAGCTGTTTCAATTTTTTAAAGAGCTGGAAAAGAGAATAAAAGAAATTTAGTAAATATTTAATGTTACATTCAAATGCCAAGAAATTATTATCCTTAAGTGCAAAAAATTTTTCATTTTTCTAAGCTGCTGATAAAATAAATATAGCATATTTATTTTAACTTAAAATGCTATATTCAGTGTTTTATTAAAATGTATTTCACATCTAACTTTCACAGTCCAACTCTCACATCCATACATGACCACAGGAAAAACCATAGTAGTACCTGGTATTAAATGTTTAGTAATAGGGTTAATAAATATATGCACATTAATTCTGTTTCCTAATCTTTTTGATACATTTAGGGATTCTGTTCATTTTGCTAAAATATCATAGTCATTTTCACAAAATACTTTTAAATGAATTTAATAATGTGATGTCACACTGGGAAGTATGTATATTTTTTAATAATGATTAGAGTAATTCAGTATACTTAGAGCAATTGTAATCTAATTTAAAGGAAACAAAAGGAGAAAGGATTTTTTCAGAACCCTACTATATTGCTTCAGAATCAGAGATTGTACTTTCTTGATGATTGTTGTGAATTTCTGTGTTTCTCCAGTATGGATTTTCCCTTTTACGCAGACGGGCCCTACAATTAGAAGAGCTCACATTAGGTAAGGATACACCTGACAATGCTCGGACCCTCAATGAACTGGGTGTGCTCTACTATCTTCAGAACAACCTAGAGTGAGTACCATACTGTTAATATTGAAAACAGGTATTCATTTCATCTCTTAGATGCAAAGCTGTTTTACATTTCTATCAAGCCAAGCTAGAAAAAACTGACAGAATTTTTAATGTATGATATGTTATGAACATGGCCACATTTAACAAAGACCATGACAATTTCTCCACTGTTTCCTTTCACATTGTTTCTTTAGTAACTAAAAAGATATTCTGTAGTTTCCTTAGTATTTTATATGTTTATAACAAGTGAGTTTGTATAGATATGGTACAAAAGATCTCACATAAGAACAAACTTGGGACTGAGGGAAAATAAAGAAAAGAATGTAGATGGCTGCTAATTTTATTCTTCAGTTTATTTGGGTGTAGACTCAAAAAGACTCTTTTATGATAAATGAGTGTTTTTTGGACTTCTTTGTATGTCAGCAAAATATAATAGACTTGACATTTTGGATATCAGGAAAATACAAATATTTAGCCCACTTCACAAAGGAGCAGGTCTACTGTTTGTTGTGGTGCTCAGGCTTCTCATAGTGGTGGGTTCTTCTGTTAAAGAGCATGGGCTCTAGGGCACACAGGCATCAATAGCTGTAGCACACAGGCTCAGTAGTTGCGGCTCCCAGGCTCTACATTATAGGCTGAGTAGTTTTGACCCACGGGCATATGTAATCTTCCCAGACCAGGAATTGAACACGTGTCCCCTGTACTGGCTGGCCAATTCTTATCCACTGCACTATCAGGGAAGTCCCACAAAGGGATCTTTAATTAAAACTTATTTAGTATTAGGGAGCTCCCACAAAGGGTTCTTTAATTAAAACTTATTTAGTACTAGGGAGCTCCCTTGCAGCCTGGTGGTTAGGATTTGGCTCTTGTATTGTGGAGGCCCAGGTTCTACCTCTGGTCAGGGAACCATCTTGCATGGCACAATGCAGCCAAAATACCAAAAAAAAAAAAAACCAAACAAACCAGATTTAGTACTAACTCCAAAGGGAGGAAGAAAAGAATACCAAAACCCTTTGAGTTTGGCTTGGTAATTTTTAAGATATAAAAAGTTTGTTTTGGAAACTATTTATGAGTTTGTCTTTTAGGAGAAGTGAAGTGGAGGACTGAGACAATTATCCAGATACTTTAGGGTCTCACACTACCAGAAAGGCATATTTAAGTTTTGGAAAGGGGCAGAAAGAGATGAGGGGTGGGAAAGAGGATTTTGAGCTGAATCCTTCATTTTAACTATCTTGGATTTAAGAATAAAAGTACTTCAGTTCTCCTCCTAATTAGGACTAGGGTTCTGACTTCTAGAGAATAGTTTAAACTATCTGGGTCTTTTGTTCATAGAACAGCTGACCAGTTTCTGAAGCGTTCCTTGGAGATGAGGGAGAGAGTTCTAGGACCAGATCACCCTGACTGTGCCCAGTCTTTGAATAATCTGGCGGCTCTGTGCAATGAAAAGAAACAGTATGACAAAGCAGAAGAACTTTATGAAAGAGCCTTAGACATTCGGAGACGAGCATTAGCTCCTGATCACCCTTCTTTGGCTTATACGGTAAAGCATCTTGCGATCTTATACAAGAAAATGGTAAGTAACCCATAGCATGCCTACATGTGTTTTATAATATACCAGTTAAGCCATAATTGCTGTAAGCAAAATAATTTATCTCCTGATGGATATTTTCTGCTGCTGCTGCTGCTGCTAAGTCTCTTCAGTCGTGTCCGACTCTGTGTGACCCCATAGACGGCAGCCCACCAGGCTCCCCCGTCCCTGATATTTTCTATGAGCTTTTAAATCACAATGATTTATTTCAGACTCAACTAAATTAAGGTCCTAGCTTAGTTTTTTAAAATACATTCTAAATACAAATGCATGTGTCAGCACTCTAACTAGAACTTATTCTTCTTTTACATTTCAGAAGTTCTAAAATTCAACCAGTATCAAGTGTGCTGTGTTAGGCTACCACAGACGTAACAAATCACCCAACTGTCAGGACTGAAGAAGTCTCCATAGCTAATGAAATGACCATTTCACTTTTTCTTTTCTTTGCTTGCAGTTAAATGTAACCATTCTTTACCATAGAGTTCTAGCCTAAGTGATATTTGGAGGTTTTATAGCTGTCCTTAAAACAAATGGAGAAAAAACTGCTTTCATTTAGTGTGGTTACAGAGTTGTATAGACTTTGTGGGACTGTTGCTAACCCTCCTAGTACTGAAGTTGATGTTTCAGTATAAAGGATCCATTGTTGCTATTTCTATTGTCCGACTCTGTGCGACCCCATAGACGGCAGCCCACCAGGCTCCCCCGTCCCTGATATTTTCTATGAGCTTTTAAATCACAATGATTTATTTCAGACTCAACTAAATTAAGGTCCTAGTTTAGTTTTTTAAAATACATCCTAAATACAAATGCATTTGTCAGCACTCTAACTAGAACTTATTCTTCTTTTACATTTCAGAAGTTCTAAAATTCAACCAGTATTAAGTGTGCTGTGTTAGGCTACCACAGACATAACAGATCACCCAACTGTCAGGACTGAAGAAGTCTCCATAGCTAATGAAATGACCATTTCACTTTTTCTTTTCTTTGCTTGCAGTTAAATGTAACCATTCTTTACCATAGAGTTCTAGCCTAAGTGATATTTGGAGGTTTTATAGCTGTCCTTAAAACAAATGGAGAAAAAACTGCTTTCATTTAGTTTGGTTACAGAGTTGTATAGACTTTGTGGGACTGTTGCTAACCCTCCTAGTACTGAAGTTGATGTTTCAGTATAAAGGATCCATTGTTGCTATTTCTACCTAAATTTTAAGTAAAAAAGAAATAATCAGAAAAATCTGGAAAGTATTTGGTGGAAAATGAGTTTTAAAATAAAAACTTTGATGCTATCTCTAGATTACATATAGTAGCAAACATATTTTAACTGGCATGTGTTTATGTCACCAGAAAGTTATAATGGGTGATCCTAAAGAACTTTCTGAGTTATCAGAGAAAATGTTCTTCTATTCTATATAGCTTTACTTAGGTATTTTATTAGATTTCAGATATCCATAAACTTATCCATTAAACTGGGAGGAAATATTTCTGAACTTTTTTCCTCAAAATTATTTTTTACCATAAAACTCTATTTATGGAACAAGCTCTGATCATAAAGTATTTATTGTTTTAATACTTTTGTTAGATTTCACTTTTGTGTTTTAGGGGAAACTTGACAAAGCTGTACCTTTGTATGAACTGGCTGTTGAAATCCGGCAGAAATCCTTTGGCCCAAAGCACCCAAGTGTAGCTACTGCGTTGGTGAATTTAGCTGTTCTTTATAGCCAAATGGTAAGTTCCCATAATATAGCACTTTATAAATGAATAGTTTTAACATATGAAATATAGGTAAACATGTATTAGATATAGGTAAACATGTATTAGATATGACACAGTAAAAATAATTAAAGGACATTTAAGGTTATCTACTAATGTTCCTTTAATACCGGAGAAATTATTAAAGTTACAACTGTAAGACAGTCCTTCTTAGTGTGAAATACTGTTTAGTTCATTGCATAGGCTTATTTATTTCTGGAGACTCCCTACATCTCTTTATGTAATATTGTTTCTAAGATGTATCATTTGCTTGTCATGAGTAAGAGATATGGTACCCTGGGGTACTACAAAGAAGTTTGTGCTTATATAATTGGATTAATGTCAGTTGTTACCAAGCCAGGTCTAAAACTTAAGTTTCTGAATTTTATTATACTACTCCAATTATGATTACTCCTAAATTAATCAGTTTATCTACATCTTGTAGGAGGATATTAACTCTTTTAAAGTGCTTAGCCAAGTAGGTCAGCTCAGTCTAGAGTAACTTAAAAGCAATTTCAGAAACCCAATGTGTTCAAATGAGCATTGTTTCTTTTTTAATAAGAAAAAACACAGTGAGGCCTTGCCGTTATATGAACAAGCATTAAAGATTTATGAGGACAGCTTGGGTCGGATGCATCCTCGAGTTGGAGAAACACTAAAAAATTTAGCTGTGCTTAGGTAAGAATTCTTCACTTTCCTCATATAGCCAAAGTCCCTTTTAGGACATCTTTGATTCATCATAGAACCCCACAAAATATTTATTGCTGATATGCTTTTTCTTGGAACAGAGGGTTTATTTTTGGCTGATCTAGTTCAAGACACATTGAAATAATATCCAGAAGTGAAACTGAAGGTGGCACAACCTATTTTGTAGAGGAGAGTATCATGACAAATAAGAGGATGGATTACATTTGCAGCTAACTGGCTCTGGGGGTAATCTGGGCAATTTGCTATGCTCAAAGTGGATTTACCATGTTGACTTTTGCATTCTATTTACCTCAGGATGCTAACTTCCTTTAGCAGTTTCACTGTACCCATTACAATGTAGTCTTAATGGTGCCCCTATAAGACACTTGGCAGCAGACAAAAAGAATTTGGGTATTCTGTTTTATTGGTTTGCCTGAAAACGGACTTTTCTTGCAGAGTAAAATTTACAAACTGAAGTTAAAATATAAAGTAAGATCATTTCTTAGGCAAAACACAAAACCTAGAAATGATCCACAGACTCTTTCCAAGTAATGGGTCAAGCTGCCTCTCGCATGTCACTGTGGGACCATTCACCATTTCACAGTGCACAGAAAACCCGGCTGTAGGGTTTTACACAAGGTGAGGTAGAGAGCACTTCTGGGTAGATTTCAGGTAGATTTTTTTTTTTTTCAATTATTTATATCTTGTCATATGGTTAAATGACTAGCAATTGGCTGAAATAATCTTGGGAATCCTGTGATAGTTGGCATTTTAGAAAATTTTGAAAGCATTCAACAAATATAACTTTTTCTATATGAAAATCTAATAATAAAAACCTCTAGTTTTTCAATCTTCAGTTTGGAAAAAAAGAGCACAACTTGTTTTTCTGTATCCTATAAGATCATTTAGAATTGTTAAAAGAGAATTTTGAGAATTTTTTTTCTCCCAAAGCTATGAAGAAGGGGATTTTGAAAAAGCTGCTGAACTATACAAAAGGGCAATGGAAATAAAAGAAGCAGAAACATCACTTTTGGGTGGAAAAGCTCCTTCCCAACACTCATCAAGTGGAGATACATTTAGCTTAAAAACAACCCATTCTCCTAATCTTTTCCTTCATCAAGGACAAAGGTGATAGCAGCAACTACAATTCATTGGAAATGCACCTTAGGATAAAAAAATTAAGAAACATATGGAACTTTAGAATTTAAAATTTATAAAAACTGTTAAGAAAATTTAATTTTACTTTGTGTGATTTAACTGATTATTTGTATGATATTGGACTACATTGAAGTTTGAGTCATGGCTATTTCAATTTTAGCTGTTTGAAAGAATTACCTTTCATACTGTGTGGGAACCAATATATACACCTTGGAATCCTAAGATGACATGAAGAATTGATCATGGAGAATAGACTGGTCTCTGTTCTGTAAGAGCAGTTATAACTCTTTATTTGCAGTTAAGACAAGGAGTTCAAGAATTCCATGATTCTTATCTCTCAAAATGTACTTTAGCCTCACCATTCCTCATCTTGCTATTCAGTAGCAGTCTGGCCCAGCTGTCTACCTCAAAGAAAAGTTTTGGAATAAAGGGATAATGTTTATGGGACATATGAATTGTCTTCTGTAAAATGAACTAGTATTAGGAATCTGCTACATTTCTTTTATTCTACCTTTTCCTTGAGCAGATATGGCTAAGCCCACTGTTTTCTGTGCTTTCTACATTGTATATTGTTTTTACTGTGTACAATGTCCTTGCACAATCTAAAGTCAATATTGCAGTAATGAATCAATCTCTTTGGCATTAACTTTTGCCAAAATATGGACACGACCTTCTTCCTTAAATGGCCTAAATCTACCTCTTCATTTATCTGGAACTCCAATTAGTTGCCCATTTTATATTGAAAATTAAATATTTTTATAGATTTTATAAATATTGCCAATCTGGGATACTGTTTCATGCCATTTATGTATTTATATATGATACAATTTTCAATTTTAATACTTGTAACATTCCAGTATGTATTAATTGTAAAGGTGAAAGATGTGATAACCATATTTTACAATTTTAAAATAAAGGTGAAATTTCAAGTTCTTTTTTCCACTCCGGTTTATACAAAAGGATTATATTTACATAATTAAGAAAAATGTTGAACACTACAAAAAAGAAAGAATTAGCATTGTAGTTTGCTAATTCATTGAGTAGTTTGCTCAACTTGAGCTTCAGTAACTCCTTAGGATTTTGGTTAATGTTCTCTAAGGCTTGGCTACTCAAGGTGGTCTGTGGACCAGAATCATCAGTATTACCCTGGGAGCTTAGTAAAAATTCAGACAGGCACTCCCCAGACCTACTGAATCAGCATCTGCAATGTAGCTAGATTCTTAGGTGATTCACATGCACAGAAGTTTGGGAAACAGTGGTCTAATTTTAAGGCATTGGAGTGGTGACTTAAAGTAAATGAGGCAGAATCTTATGAAATGAGCATCATTCTTCTCCCTTCTGGCAGAAGTACAAGAGGGAAAAAAGAAGATAAACTACAACCATAACACATATTTCTGGGTTTGCCAGCTATGAAAGACACAAAGCAATTGAATTCACAAATATATCAGACACTGACTGATTTTTTTTTTTTTTTAATTTTTAGGACACTGATTTTAGAATTAACCTTTTAGAGTTTAAAATTTGATTATTTAGTGGTATAAGTAATTTAACACATCATAAATAATACATTAAATTTAAATGCCTTAAACTGAGATTGATATCCTAGAAGCCTGAAAAAAGGAAAAACTAGCAAAAGGATAACATGCATTTTTGTTTGTTCCTACAAAATTTGCACTTGAAAAATATACAAAGTGAAAACTTACATGATTCAAAGTGACTTTATGTAAGTTATTAATTATACTTGAGGGGTGATTATTTCAAAAGGCTTAAGTTTAAATATAGTTTGGGAGAATGGCATTGAAACGTGTATACTATCATGTAAGAACGAAGCACAAGCCTATGTTCGATACAGGATACCTGGGGCTGGTGCACGGGGATGATCCAGAGAGATGATATGGGGTGGGAGGTGGGAGGGGGATTCAGGATTGGGAGCTAATATACACCCATGGTGGATTCATGTCAATGTATGGCAAAACCAATACAGTATTGTAAAGTAAAATAAAGTAAAAAAAAAAAGACTATATTTTGATCTTACTAATTATACTAGCAACTCAAATGTTTTCATGTAGAATGCCTACTTAAAAAAGGATAAAAAATAGGGACTTCCCTGAAGGTCTAGTGGTTGGGACTCCATGCTTCCACTACAGGGAGCACTGATCCCACATGCCATGCTGCATGGACCAAAAAAAGAAGTTCTCAAAAGGAATATTATGTGCACTTTAATATACACCTTTAACATGAAAAGCATAGGTTTAAAATAATTATAAATCTGAATTGGAAGGCTTGAACTGAAACTATGGTAGTTGTAATTAATTTTCATTCATTAATACTTTACAAAAAAAAACATGTGATGGGAGAAGTTAAAGCTTCATTAATATTCTCAAATATTTATTACATTTTTGGGTTGGTCAGTGTGTTTATAGGTATCCAGGAAGTAATATTTTTATATAAAGAAACTCATAATACTTACTTTTTTTACTACATAAAACATTTGAATAGTACCATGAATTAACCTCCCATTAAATTAAAAAGGGATTAAAGTTAAACATACTGTTTGTTTTACTCTAATTTAGAGTATTTGTGCTACGGCAATTTTGGGAATGCGTTTCCATCTTTCACACTTGAAGCAATAGTGTTATAAATCTGGTCAAACACTATAGGTTTATTTAGTAATGTAAAATCCAATAATGATTAATTTCTCATAGTCAGCTGTCTACATATACAAATTTTCATGACATACAGACTGTCAAGAGAGCACTCTAGATTACAAAAGATATTTGTTACCAGATTTTTTTTCTGCTAAAATAATGACTTTAATGGAAGATATAAGAAAAAAATTAGATAAGATTTTATAAAATGTAAGATACCAGCAGGTACAAATTAAGAACATAGTAGAAGATAGTAGGTTCTAATATGTATAACTGATTCATTTTGCTGCACACCTGAATATAAACACAAGATTGTAAATCAACTATACAACAATAAAAATTTTTTTAAAAAAGATTGCAGGTTCTAGCTATTTATCAAACTATATAAACTTAAACTTGTAAGTACAGCCTTACCAAATTAGTGTACCAAAGGAATGTTATTTAGAAAGACTGCATTTCTTTTCTGAAATTCAAAGCACCTCTATGAACTAGAAAAGTTATTTTACAGATGAATATACTAAACTTTTAAATAACTGCAATGACCTACCAAGGCAACATAAATACATTTCAAGCCTAGGAAGCTATCCCCATACATCCTGACATTACTGTAAACGTAAGAATCACAGTACCCTAAAATCTCAAACTAATATATTAAACATATTTGATATTTGGAGCTTTCTGAAATTAGTTTGTAGAATCTTATTTCATAAGTAGGAAGGGTACCTGTAATTTTTAATTACATTTTCCCCTAGAGATAGAATTTAGACATTCTCTCTTCAAAGCAAAAAAATCATCAAAATAGGAGACAAGCACAGTAACAGCCTACAGATAATGGTTACCCATGCATTAGTCTCCAAACCATTAGGAATTTACTTCAACCAAGGCTCTCTAAGCCTTCATTATTTGTATGCAAACTCCAGAGAAAAGCAGTTTATCAAATTACAATGATCAGGGGAAATGATACTCTTCCCTGTGAAGAAATACACGTCAGTCATTTCAGAAGTAATTTAAGCTTCATTTATTATCTGCTACCCAGGACAAGCCTTTGCCAGTAACTAATTACACAGGGAATCAAATTTGAATAAAGTAAAGTATTAGAAGGTAGCCCATATGATGGGTATAATTTAGGTGATCTTAAGACTAAATTTATCTTTTGCTCCTCAATAAAGCACACTGACTCAGACAGATGATATGCTTTTTCTTAGTGCAGAAATACAATTTGTACATCCTGAAAATATCTTTATCTGTCTATCCATGAAGGAAGCCTCTTTTTATTTGCCTGTCTTGCTTAGATTATATATATCACAAGTTTACAGACTTTTCCAGTGCCTACATTTCAGCTTATATTTCATCAGGAAACATTTGAGAGGATGTTTTTATTTTGTAGGTTTACAACTTGAAATTCACTATTGCTCAAGTTAGTAGTAGTGGGCAGTTTTCTTGTAGAGAGCAATTCCAAACACAATGAGTATGTGCCTGCTGGCTAATAATCAACATGCTGTTCCTCTTGTTCTTTCCCTGTATTTGATCACACACTATTCTATCTATTGTCCATGGCCTCAGGCAACAGACTACAAAGGAAAGAAAAGGAATATACCAGCAAATTGGTCCTTTCTTCTCACCCCCCGACCCCAAAGGTCAAAAGAGTTCAGTGGCTAACCTACAATTAATCCTTTGAAGTTTTCTTACTAGAATGAAACATGAGTTTTAAGAGAGTTTCTAATTTAGTTAAAGGAGGGGAGCAACAAGTAACAGTCACAGTATTTCCAAAGAGTTAATAACAACTCAGTGAAGATTACACATCAATTGATGTTCCCTTAAGTTTTCTCAGTTTTTAAATGATTTTTTAATTGCAAGGGAATAGGTTTAAACATAGGAAATAAAATATAGGCCAGTCCATTATTTACATGTTCTTCATCTTGGCCATAAGGTCTTCCAAGCTTTCACCAGAATCTTCTACTGTTACTTCAGGTACAGAATCTTCTTGCTATCAATAAATGAGGGAAACATGGTAAAAAAATAATCAAAGTTCTTGATGCTTAGGAACATATCAGTAAGCTATAACTATGTTCAAAAAATTTATGAAGTAAACCTTCTTTAATAAATATGCCTTCTAATTTTTAGGAGAGATAAAGTCCTTTATTTTCTCCACCAGTCTTTCGACTTACAAGGCAATAATTTCAGTTTTCTTGAGATCTCTACTGAACTGGTATTTTTAAATAGTTTCGTGGCTAAAACTATCAATATACAGAAAAGGTAGTCTTAATCAAAATCTACTTCACCGATCCATCAATGAATGAACAAAACTTTATGTCTATATTTTCAAACAGTTTAAAATGTGCTGTGCACATTTCCATATTAACACTGAATACCTCTCTCTTTCACAAACCTTAATGTAAAATATCTAAAATAAGAAATACTGCATTGGCATTATAAAATAGGTTAAAGATGGAAGAATATAAATAGACATTTCCTCATATCTTCTTATGGTAAATCAGATTTTAGATGTACCTTTTGGGGAACTGTATATGCCACTATAATTCCTTCAGGTAAGTCAGGGATTGGACCTGAAGAATTTTTCAGTTCCTCTTCTGAAATCTCAGATACCAACTCAATACCTGTAAAGTTAAACTTAATCTTAAAACCACTTTCAAGGAACTTAATGAGCAATAATCATTCAAAACTTGTATGATCTTAATTATAATTAGATTCCCTCCCATAAAAGAGTGTTTTTTGCTGCCATTTCAATTTATAAAACAATTCCTACCCCACTCATTGTCTTCATGTATTATCTCTCCTTCTTCTTGAATTACCTCCTGTTTGGGCAGTGCTGCTACCTTTTTCTGTAGAAATCAAACAGTTTCAGTGTTTTTACTCGTTCTCAGTTCTCTGAAGCATTATTCAGACTTGATCAGAATCAAGAATTCAGACAGACTTTTTCTAAGGTCTACATACAGAGACTTTAAGGAATAGACAGAGAGACCCAGCAGACATGTATCACTAATCATCAGGGAAATGTGAATGAAAACCACAATGAGATAACACTTGTCAGAATGACTACCATCAAAAAGACAACAAAAAACAAGTGTTAGCAAGGATGTGGAAAAAAAGGCAAAACTTGTGCACTGTTAGCAGGATTGTAAACTGGTGCGATCACTGGAAAACAGTATGGAGGTGTCTCAAAAAATTAAAAACACAACTACCATGTGATCTAGCAATTTCACTTCTGGTTTTTTTTTTTTAATGAAAACAAAAACACTCAAAAGATATATAATCCAATGTTCATTGCAGCATTATTTATAACAGCTAAAACATGGAAGTAAACTAAATGTCTATCAAAAAATAACTGGATAAAGAACGTGTGGTACATATATATACAATGGAATATGACTCAGCCATAAAAAAATTTACTGTTTGCAACATGGATGGAACTACAAGGCATTATGCTAAATGAAATAAGACAACCAAAGACAAATACCATATAATCTCACTTAAATAAAGGATCTAAAAACAAAAAAAAAGGAAAACAGACTCACAGATACAGAGAACAAATAATGTTGCCACAGGAGAGGTAGGGGTGCAAAATAAGTGAAGTGAACAAAAAGGTCTAAACCTATAATTATATAGTAAGTCACAGAAATATAATTTACAGCATAGGGAATATAGTCAATAATATTTTAATAACTTTGTATAGGAAGGGATGATAACTAGACTTATCACAGTGATCGTTTGATAATGTATGCAAATGTCAAATCATTACGTGGTATACTTGAGACTAGCATAATATGTATGTCAACCATATTTTAGCTTAAAAAATTAAAATTTAAAAACAGAATTCAGACAGGCTTTTTATCTTACAAAAAAACAAGAAAGGACTTTGAACAAAATTTTCATTTTTAAAGCATGGTGAATAAATTAGAACTTTAAAAATCCAGAATCCATTTACCTTGTATTCCAAATCTAAATGATTATTTCTTCTTTTTTAAGTTTCTGTCCTATGCAATATGATCTCTCATGCATTGTGACACATTGACATATACCTTATATTCCTTCTGCTGCTTCCTACAGTTTCTGTCATCACACTGAGGATTTGGCTTCATGGACATAGTAGGGAAAAAATCCTGCATTGCATTGTATCCAAGGTAAAAACTAACAGTACCAAAATTTAACAGAAACCTAGAAAAACAAAGCAGACTTAAATAAAGAAATAAAACCATAAAAATATTAGAAAAAACTGATACTTTAAAAAAAATTATTTTGAAGGTAATGATTTCTGTAACAAGAACCCAGAAAACAACTTTTTTATCTTGTTTATAGAGCCTGGCTTATAGTAGATTTTCTTGAATTAAACAACAGAATGCACCATTATTTTTTGAACCTGTAATAAAGATAAAATGCTGTCAATTAAACTATGACATGTCAACAACATTAAGAAGCATATTAATTTCAGAGAAGTTCAAATGTGAGATATCAAAGATATCTTAAAAACATCTTTGAGATATGGTTCTAAATCTCATTTTTAAAAGTTTTTTATATATGACACTGCAAAGTTTGCTATCTTAAATTTGTATTAAATCTCAATAAAATTTTACAGAAGTATTCACTCAGGTAATAATCACTACCAGATCAAAATATAGTTGGCCCTCCATACCTATGGGGAATTGATTCCATAACACCCTCAACCCAGGGTACCAAAATCAAGTCCTGCACAATATTTGCAGATAACCTGTGCACATCCTCCCATACACTTTAAATCATCCTGGTGGCTCAGACAGTAAAGAATCTACCTGCAATGCAGGACACCAGGGTTCGACTCCTTGGTCAGGAACATTTTCTGGAGAAGGGAATGGCCACCCACTTCAGTACTCTTGCCTGGAGAAATCCATGGACAGAAGCAGGCTACAGTCCACAGAGTCACAAAGAGGCTGACATGACTGAGCAACTAAGCACTGAGCACTTTCACTTAGATTACTTACAAATATCTAATATAATGTAAATGCTATGTAAAAAGAAACTGAAAGTGAAGTCGCACAGTCATGTCCAACTCTTTGTGACCCCATGGACTAGTAGCCTACCAGGTTCCTCCATCCGTGGGATTTTCCAGACAAGAATACTGGAGTGGGTTGCCATTTAATAGTTCTAAATATAAGGCAAATACTATATAAACAGTTAACAGCTTGTGGCAATTCACATTTTGCTGTTTGGAACTTTATGGATTTTTTTTTTGGATCCACAACTGGTTGATTCTGCAGATGCAGAACCCAAGGAAATAAAGGACCAGCTGTATAGTGCATTTTCAATATGCCACAAAAACACTCTTGCTCCCTTACATTTAAATCTGATTCCTTTTGTTTTTTTAAGTTTTTATTTATTTACTTTTGGCTACCCTGGGTCTTCATTGCTGCACACTGGCTTTTCTCCAGTTCAATGTGTGGGGTTCTTATTGCAGTGGCTTCTCTTGTTGCAGTACATGGGCCCTAGAGCACTCAGACTTCAGTAGCTGGGGCATGTAAGCCCAATAGTTGAGGCATGTGGGGCATAGAATGCAGGCTAAGTAGTTGTGGCACATGGGCTCAGTTGCCTGTTGGCTTCCCAGAACAGGAATTGAACCTGTGTCCCCTGCATTGGCAAGGGTGTTCTTAACCACTGGACCACTGGGTAAGTCCCTGATTCCTTTTAGAAGCTTATAAGTAGAGGAAAAATCATGTACAAACATAAACAACAAAAGGAAAAAAATTGAAAAATGCAGTCTCAACATACAACAAAGAAAGACAAAAAAAAAACTGAACAGAGACAGAACAAGGTGGCAGAGCAGAAGGTGGACATGGAGTACTTCTCCCTCCACGGAAACATGAAGAATATATCTTCAGACACACAAGCATGTGCACAACACCAGCTGAGAGTAGACAGGAGTACCAGACCAGTGGAAAAGAATACACAGAACCATGCAAAACTTGGTAGGGTGAAGTGGGGGGGAAACAGGAGTGGTACTAGGACTGGACCTGCCCTCGGTGGGTGGGGGAACTGAAGCAGGGGTCTGATCCCCGCATCAGGGCAACTGTCTGAGTCAGAGAAGAAATATTTAAGGCTGAGAGTGAAACAACTGATCTGTGGCAGCCTAAATGGAGCTACAAACTAGGACCCCACCCAGGGTGCCTGTATAAGTGCCTGACACACCAATCTACAGAGCAGGACCCCAACCGGGGGGGCCTTCTATATCACTGACACACTGATCAACAAAGAAATACCCCAAAAGGGAGCCCTCTAAGGGCCTGAACAGGTGGAGCTATGGAGAAAGACTAGCCAAAGAGGCTTCTGATCACCAGTTACCAGAGGCTCGAAAAAAGTCTCTGATAGGGCCATATCTCCTGTGGCTGAGACAGTCCGTGTCCCTGCAGACTTGGCGCCACCAGGGTCCCAGAGACCCAAGCAGCTGTGCCACCTTCACGCTCAACCTTCACTGAGGGAGAGCTGCCAACAAGCAAAAAAAAGTCTTCCCATCTATGCACAGGGAATAGATGGGAAGGCTGAGAGTGAAACAGCTGATCTGTGGCAGCCTAAATACAATGAAAATCAGAAGTTATTGCCGCAGCCATATGTACCCTGGACAGGGAAGCATGTCCCCTAGAAAGTGGGGTCCCTTCCATCGTGTCTAACTCACTGTGACCTTGGGCACTATGGCCTGCCAGGCTTCTCTGTCGGGGGGCATTCCCCAGGCAAGAACACTAAAGTGTACTGGCCATTACTGGTTTCCATACCCTTGTTTAGAAGCACTGTATTTCCTGCTGCCCTAGTCGTTGACTCCTCTGAGTACCTGGTGCCGCCAGAAACTCTGCGACCCAAGCAGCTGCACCACTTCCACACCTAGCCCTCACAGGGGCAGACCCAAGTCCTCCAGGGCAGCCTCAGGAGCAAACCCCTGTGGACAAACCACATGCAGAGGTGGAAATGAAACCCAGGGGCAATGTGGCTAAGGAAGAAGACCTAAAACCTTCCTAGCAGCTGTACAAGCTGCAGATTGAATCCACATGATCAACTAGGCAGACTTTATGTCTATGGAATATGTAAAAGGACATTGAGAGCTCCCACAAAAGAAAACACACTAGTTCTGATAGCTGTGGAAAATGGAGGCAAGAACACACAGAAGACCAGATTAGAATCTGAGCTGCCCCAACAGCAGGTCCAGAGACCAGCACAGTGTTGGAAGTACCCTAGGGGGGTGAGGTGGACTGTGACTCCCAGGGAAAGGACCTTGACAGAAGTGATTCAAGAAAAACATTTATTATTCTTATGTTTTGACTTCTGTAGTTTCTTTTGGATTTTTCTTCCCCCCCCCCCCCCCCCCCCCCC